>BLKR01010560.1:0-52323 GCA_011170035.1 Teleogryllus occipitalis | reverse complement strand
CAGATCATCGCACTTACTTTTCGGACACCCACTCCCCTTTGCCCCACAATGAGCTTATTTAATTATTTGACAGTTTCTTTTCTTTAAATTGATTTACTTATTTATTTACTTATCACTTAACAGTTGAATGTGACTTATAATTTATTTACTTAACAGTTTACTAACTTAAATTACTGATTAAATTATTAATCGTTTGCTTATTAACTTATTTATTTCCTCTCCAGTCTAGGCTCCGCTCATACTAACCAGTGCTGTCTTCCCACTCCCTAATTTCCGTTTTCCTAATTGTCGGAACCTTTCCTAGATATGTTCCTAATTCATACATAAATATTGGAAGTGACTCATGTGTTTTCCCTTCCTGCGTTGTATGTTTTCCTCTGCACGAGGCCTTGGCTGTTGTCCTGCCAGGGGTCCCTGCTCTCCGCTCTTTGTGGCTGTGAATCGGCGCCGGTGCGCCACGGGAGATTCCGCGTGAAATGGCGCCTCGCCACGCCCCTCCGCGCCACGCCCCTCCGCGCCACGCTCCTCCGCGCCACGCTGACGGCCTTCGCCCGCTGCCAGCCACCGCTCCAAATGTGCTCGTGCCAAGCAGCAAACGAGTCGTTGATGATCTGCGTGGCACGACTGGAAATACGAACTTGAAATCTGCAACGATCTATGTCCCAAATGACGAGGCGACCGAATTCTCTGGAGAGCAAAGGTCTTTATGTGCCTTCGAGGTGAAGCGTCTGTGTCAGATCTCATCAGTTCGCTTGTTCCCATCCTCTGGAGGGCTTTGGTTACTTCCTGAGAGGTCTCAGAAAAGTTACTGTAACTGGGAAAGATGATAATGGTTACTGATTAATAGTCAGCGACAGTGAAAGTATGAGATGATGTAGGCGGTAAATGAATTAAATGAAAATAGGGGTAATGGATGAATGGGAGAAATGTCTTCGAAACATTCTATTTGAATCTACCGAGATTCAAACATCAATCTCAGAATGTTAGTAGTTACAACTCAGACAAGAGCTGTCTCTCAGATATTGTGTTTTCGAAATGTATTTGAGATCCCTTATTACCGTTCTCTATACCTTTCTGTGTCCTTAGAACGACCACCCTTCCCGTCTGAGACAACTTCAAGTGCAACTACCTGCTTTTTTCACATGTCTCCAAACAATAGCGTTGAATGGCTCGTAAGCTCTCGGCCAGTGTAGCTCGCTAGTTCATCATTCTTGAAACCAGTTCACCATCCTTTAATTTTTCCGATCTTTAAAGGTTGGGAATAAAATGTCTATGATTTGGAGGTATACGGGTGTACTGGGAATGCCCTCCATATCCTATCATTAATGAATACATGAATGCCTTTCGCGAGGTTCAAACCCAGAGCCTTGATGTAATTCATAATTGGGCGCAGTGCTCTAAAGCCCTAGTGTTTTTCGAATGAAATACTGTTTGGTGCGTGGACATTATTACAGTATTTGAAAGTGGTCCTGAAATTCTTTTGAAACGAAAACTTGAAACCCACATGTATCGAAATTCACACGTTGATCCCGAACACGTGAATTTCAGAATCTGGCCGTCCAATCAAGCGTCCTGCCGCTTTGGTCATGCTGGTATTCTTTCAACTGGCAGGCGCGCGTGGCCGAATGTAGGAAGTGAAGAAGGGCTTGATATTCGGCGCGTACTTTCGGCGGCGATCCCAGTGGCGCCGCATGGCGGGTGAAGCGGGGAGGGGCGGAGAGGTGCAGGGTACGGTGAAGCGCAGCGGGTAGGGAGGGAGAAAGGCGGATCTGGGCCTGGCATAATGGGGAGAGGCATGGCGTGGCGGGGTGGGACGCGTTGCGGCTGAGGGGGGAGGGGCGGGGCTTGTCGAAGCAAGGCGGAATGATCGGGGCGGAGCGGGGAGGGATGGTGAGTGCTGAAGCTGGGTCGGGGATGGCGGGGAGGGGCGTGGCGGGTCGGGCGGGGAGGGTTGGGGCGAGGCGGAGAAGAATGGTGAGAGCTGGAGCTGGACCGGGGATGGTTGGGAGGAGTGTGGCGGGACGGGGCGAGTGGACCGAAGCAGTGCGGATGGGGCGGGGCGGAGTGGGGAGAGATGGTGAGAGCTGGAGCTGGACCGGGGATGGCGGGTCGGGGCAAGTAGACCGACGCAGTGTGGGTGGGGCGGGGCGGGGCGGGGCGGGGCGGGGCGGGGCGGGGCATGGCTCGTCCAGCAGTGGGATCGTAGCCAAACGCCGTGGGTGCCGGACTGAGCGCCATGCCGCTGCGCCCTCCCAAGAACTGCTGACCGCCCCCCCCCCCCAATGGTAACTGGGGCGCCTGCATAACCACATGAAGACGCCTCGCCCCGAACCTATTTCATGAGCTTAGGCAGTCGAGCTACGCACATGGATTGTCATCTCCTTCCCTTATCACACATGTATGGTTATTTATTAATTTATCTTCAGTAATGACACATTTACGTTCATTTTTATACTGTATATGTTACTAATATTTTTGATTGATTATTTCTTGTTTCCGGGCGAGTCAATTGCTAAAGTTGTTAGTCCCGTGAGTGTAGTGCATGTTGTTCCTTTGGAGGGGGCAGAGATTTCCCCCCGCCGGATGATGACTTGTGGCGCCGACGTACACGTCGGCTAGCGGGAATTTTTTCCTAACCAGGTGTCTCCTACCAGCGCGGTGGGGCACTACCACAACCGAGACTGGTTTCCCAACATGTGTGGTAATGTAGTGCTTTTAGGAGTTAGTGAATGGAAGTAAGAGGTGACAATAACACAAGGAACAGGAAGAAAGGATCGCGCGCGACGACCATAGCCCGTTTATTAGGATACGCTCCTGCATTCGCCAGAAGTTGATAGGAGAAACTAGGAAAACTTCCGATCAGAGCAGCCGACCGCTAGAATTCTTATCCAGATCGCGCCTGAGTTCGACCTAGCTATCTGCCTATCAAATGTCGAAAATCCTGCCACTGTCGGGAATCGGGTCCTAGTACCTCCTCGGCAGAGGAACTGCAATTGAATTGAATTTGTCTTATTTTACGTGGCGAGACTCAGGCCATGAGGTCTGCTCTTCCGTCTGACCACGCAAATTTCGTTACACTTCTTTCACCAACCATGGGAGAAAGAAGGTATTACTTGGGCGACAAAACAGGCGATTTGAATTTAGCTCAGAGGCATCATTTAGGCTTGAGGTTCTTTTACATGCAGTAAATCTACTAACATGGGACAGACGGCTTTACTTCCTCTCCGAAGGAAGGCGTACGAAGGATTTTTTCGCCCTTAAAATCCACGGCTTAGATCGTGTTTGAACCCGCAAACTTGGGTATAGCAGTCCAATACGCTAACCGCTACACCATCGCCGCCATATTCATAATCATCGGCAATGACATCAGTTAATGCCCTGATCCCTCTAAGCCGAAATATCTCTCACGCCGTTAATATACACATTTCCAGAGAGTTGTAAGCATTATTACACTAGCGAGTGGAAGTGCTTCAAATTACTTTAAATGAACTTTTTCGAAAACTCAAAAATTTTCTGTGAAAAACTACACTCCATTTTCTTAAAAACGGCTCCAAATTTTTCAACTAAAATTGCTATTTAGGACGAGTCTTTACTCTTCTTTAATATTCTTAAAGTAATATTTCAGTTCAACTATTACAAAACTGAAAAATTGAGAAAACTTCAAAAAAGTGTATTTTTGGTAGCGATGAATGGCAACTGACAAGAGGATGGGGCAAGTCCGTAAAGCCAATCCATACCAAGGAAATTAGAAAACTTTACTACGAGAAAGTCTGTGCCATTCTGTAGTACTACTAATTGCATAGTCTTTACAGTACTTTTCTTTCCTGGATACACGTCTGGGTAAATACGTCTTAGACAAGAACGTGGAAATGAATTACGACATAAATGTTGCTAAAGTGGGTAAAGTGGTTTGTGTGTAAAATTTTCGTTGGCAACGGAAATGCAGGGATCGTATACTTAATAAATAAAGGTTCCTATAAGCGTTACAGAAAGGTTTCATAAGATTTCTGTTTATAATAACTATTGTAAATATTCTAAAAGAGGATTGCAAAGTGCTATGTGCCATTGAATTTTACTTTCTCTAGACTACATACTTAGTAAAGAAAGTGTGGTAATGTCGCAGAAATCGGCGATTTTTCATAGAAAAACTCGTATTTTGGGGCCCTAGTATAAAAAAAAGAGATAAATCTTGTTCCTGTATTTAGGAAATTATTTTTTTAAACATATTGTGTAGTGGGAATCCTCGATTTGTAGGTTCATTAATACTAAAACAATCATTGACAGCAAATCGCTTGTGATCAACGATAGCGCCTAAACCACTTAGGCTACTTTTTCCAAAATTGGTATGGCCCGATAAATCTGGTCGAAACGATCTGATATTTTGATTTTTGAGGGTATTTTACATGAAGCCTCAACATTGTTTCTCCAAAATGTCGTTGATGAAGATGCCGTCCTTTTCTAGTACATGTAATTCAATTTTGCACTTGTAGTTCAATTACCCCCTCAATTGAAAGTGGAATGTTTTTTTTTATTTTTTTATTTATTTAGTCAAAAAAACAGTCAAAAACTGTATGTGACGTATGGGGGAGAAATCATCTGCGCACGCTTTCTTGAGTGAATAATGCCTTTAAGATGTTTAATAGAAATGCTTGGGGAAAAAATTAGAGATCTGATTATGTCTCCAGCATTCGTTATCTATCGTTGCTATTTTGTCCGCCGTCGCTAAGGGCACATTCCAATAACCGACCTAATATCGGTATCGTTCAAGCTCGATAATGACCGTACCGGAACTAGTATTCTGGGACATAGCGGTCTCGGTGCGCTAATCTCTTTTTCGAGAACGATCAGAACTTTGTGTCCGGCTATAATTTCCATAATTCGTTCTACACTAAAAGGTATCTATCCTGTCTGGCTTTACTCAACACCAAATCACAATAAATTACTATAATTTGTTGTGAACAAATGTATGTATAAAACGATTAAAGCACATGGATTCATTAGCAATAGTCAAATACATCCACGAATCGTCATAAGCTCTAATCAACGAATTCTTATGAAAATTGCACCAAACATTTTATTCCAAATAACAATTTCTACCCCCTCTAACATATTTAACCTTGTTGAATATCCTATTTTAAAATCAAGCATCTGTTTACGCCTACGTACAACAGAATACGACTAAGTAAGTACGACTAATCAGAGTGGATGATGATGGTTAGGACATCGAAAGCTGCTAACAATAATATAACAAACAAAAAAGCAATAACAAAGTGTTTTATTCTCGAATCATATCCGAATAATACGTGTACTAACTTTTAATAACACAGTATATACTGGTACTATTGAATGACCATCAAACATTCAAACATGGGAGTAGGAAAAGGTCCCTTAGTGCAGTAACAAAAACAATATTATGAATGCAAGATTTTTTATTAAGATACACATAACCATAAGATTAAGACACATAAACATAAGATCTACAAATCTGTGCTCAGAGCGCAGTTGTGACGGAGTGTCTTCTAATGAAACATTTTAATAGAATTCACTAGCTGTGCAGATCTGACAAAAGTGAGTTAAGAGACTTTGAGTGGTGTAGGGATGGCGGGACGTATAATGGCGGGTGCAGCTGGCTGGTAGACCGCTCACCGTGGTGAGGGCGGTGACCGCAATGCGGATGGTGACCGCCATGCGGCTTGGTGGTAGGCCGCTCGCCGTGGTGAGGGCGGTGACCGCAATGCGGGTGGTGACCGCCATGCAGCTTGGTGGAAGGCCGCTAGCCGTGGTGAGGGCGGTGTCCGCCGCCGCCATGCGGGCGGTGACCGCCATGAGGCCGGTGATGCTGCGGATCGGCGTCAGCCACAGCCTCCGGGTCGGGAGATGCCACGGCCATCATCACCAGCGCCAGGAACAGAACGACGTACAGCTGCAACACGTTTGCAAAGCATCGTCATCATTCATGCTTCCGGACGTCAATTACTACGGCCATACCGGGAGCGGTATCTCAGTGCTTCAACTGATGTCACTGCAGCGCCTCTGACCGGGAGGTCCTAGATTCCCACTCCCCACGGCGGCAGGATTTTCGACACTAGCTTTTCAGCTAGGTCCAATTCAGTCGCTGTCTGGAGGAGAATTCTAGCGACCGGCTGCTCTGATCGGTAGTTTTCTGTGATTTCTCCAGTCAACATCAGGCGAATGCCGGAGCAGTACCCTACCAACCGGGCCACGGACCGCGCGCGATCTTTCCTTCCTCTTCCTTGTCCTATCCTCTCCCCTTTCACACACACTTACACTAACATGCACTACACTACCACATATTCCGGGAGATCGGTCGGGAGCTTAGAGCTTCTCCCGGGTGGGGCGGTGCTCCGCTGGTGGGAGAGTCCTGGTTAGGGGGTAACCCCACTAGCCGACGGTAGGTCGGCGCCGGATCTCGCCTCCAGCGGGGGAAGATCACCGCCATCTCCCGATAAAAACATGCACTACACTAACGGGACTAATAACCAACGCAGTTGACGCGCCCGGAAACACGAAAAAAGCAATCAATCAATCAAACAAAACTATGGCCATGTGTTCCGTTGGTGTAGTGAACGTTTTCCGCGGGAGGTGACGCTGTACCTCCTCCGCTGGATGGTGAGATTCGGCGCCAAACTTTACATAGGCGTGCAGAGGGTTTCCATCTCCATGGATCTCTCCCCAGCAGACACACGCTTTAAGATCCCAACCGGTCTCCCAACATGTGTGGTAGTATAAGGCATGCAAGTGTGTGTGTAAGGGGAGAGGACGAAGGAAAGGTTGCGCGCGTATCGTGACCCATGTGTTACGGTGTTAGTCCGGCATTCGCCTTGTACTGATTGGAGAACCCTCGAAAAACTTGCCACCAGAGCAGCTGGTCGCTAGAAATGTCCCCTAGAAGGCGGCTGAATTCGTTTTAGTTATTTTTATTTATTTACGTCAAAAACAGTTAACAACTGTGTGTGACATGCTGCGGAAAGAAGTGAATTTTGTGCACGTTTTTATAATTCTGTGATCCCTATTCTAAGCCACATACTATTTGAATTTTGAATATGGAAAGAAATGAGGTTTTTGTTAGGATTGTTAACAAAATATTCTCTGCGATGTAATAAAATCTGTTTTCAAGGGTAAATCAGCCGTATATTTTAGCTCTTATTACTCATCACGTCCTTCAAGAAGGAATAATACTTCCTGCCGTGACATGGAGAACGATAAAGTGAATAAGTATATGTCCCACTGAATTCTAAGGGACGTGCACAGATAATGAAGTTACATTTATGTCCAGAAGCGAAACAAGGGGTCATCTCAGCATTTGCTCAAGGATCAGGGAAACTGGTCGATAAACCTGATTGAGATGGGGTCATTGACCCAGAAGCTGAGATACAGAACTTGTTTAAAATTATACAGGCTACATGGTAAATAATACATTAAATATCATTGTTAAAGTTAATAAAACTTTCCTTTTTCCTGCTCGGTATATTCTCTAATTGTTTAGGAACAGTTATGCAGCAGAAAAGATTTTACTTGGAATTTAGTATCGAATTTAATTATTTAATGTTATCTGGCAAAGTGTTGTAAAATAAAGTAAATATATTATATGTGAATTTTTTTAGTGAGCTGTTGATACTATCACCTGATTAATAACATTACTACGTTGAGTGTTATAGTTATAGACATCGGCGTTTGCTGAAAATATATTCCCGCCCTTAAGTAAGTCATTTTTGATAAACCACTGATTCGTAAATCAAGAGACAAGGTAATGGGTAAAATACCTTGATTAATAAAGAGATGCTTAAACGAATCACATGGGTGGGATTTACTTATTACTCGTACAATTCTTTTTTGTAATCTAAAAGTCTGGGAGCTATAAGATGTATTTCCCTAGAACATTATGCCATTTCTCAGGCGGGAATTGATATTTGCAAAATATACACAACTTACACGTCGACTTGCGGGGTTTTCGCCACGTCCCCACGAGACCGGCCAAAGCGGGAAAAGATAAAGATTTTGATTGGTCTCTCAGAGTACTATGTTGTAGTGCCAGTAAAAATGTATGAGGAAAGGAAGCTACGTACTATTTTAATACTGTTCTTCGGCATCTTATCTGTCTATTAATTTGTTTGTACACAACCAGAACGCTCGATTTTCTTCTAATTTTGCATTAATATTCCCTTAACTCATTGATAATGACGAGTGTGAAAAGATTTTTATTTCTTCATTCTGTTTGAAGATGACAATTGTCACATTTCCGTTTTAAGCATTGTTTAGTTTTTTTCAACTAACCGAACTGAATACGAATATTTCGATTCCGTCTCCTCGTAAATTTGCATTTTTATATATTCGCGAGCAAACGCTTGTTCAATTTCCTTCATTATTCATGAAAGTACTTGCTACCTTTATTATCATCTCCTATTTTATTTCAGTAATATACATACCTTTTGCGGCTTTCACACGCAACCAATCTTTATAAATGAAGTCTCCAAAGAAAGAGAATTTCACGTAGACGTGACGAATTGTACTTTTACTTTAAAAATATGAAGATTTGTTTTAATATACGCATCTACATATTCATCTGAAATGCAATGCGCAACTCTCCGTCACTTATCGTTTAATAACTTCTAAGCTAGGCGTTTGAAGGTCTTAAACATTAAAATTTGAGACCGCGAATATTTACGCTTTCTATAAACATCGTGGTTTGCGCAGACTGATGACGTTTATTTGGATAATTATTAATTCAAGTATTTCTCTCGCGGCAACAAGTTCTATTAATTGTTGCTTGTTAGCGATGAAGGTTCTTTCTTAAGCGTGTAGTGCAACTATCCATTTAACGTTTTGCCGTGGTTTACAAGTGTTGTGTACCTAATTGTGAAGGGAAAACGATGGAAACAGACCGCATGTTCCCATGTTTCGGTTTCACGATACTCTTAAAAAAAATTAGGGTGGGGTTTAACATGCGAGAGTTCTCGCACGGGTACGATAGTACCCGTTGTTATTGCAAGCACAGGAGTAAATTGTAAAACATTTGGAATATTGGTTATGCGGTGAGTTGTCCTTGGCATTTAAAATGAAATAATGCTATTGAAATAAATAATGTTGGTAAAACATTTTCCGGAGGAATATAACAGTTGTAAATGACTCACGAAAGTAACAGAAATTCTAGCATTTTTTGTGGCTCCCTAACGAATGTTCTGGACCTCCCCGATAGCTAAGCCATCAAAAACTGCTCATTATTGAAATCATAAGAAAAATATTTGTAAAAGCTATGTCAACTTGCATTATCACTTTGGTTCTACAAGGATTACTCTAAAGGAGGCAAGAGTAGACCTTATTAGTAGGTCTGAAGAATCTCTTGTAATATATAGGTGCAAAATGGTGAGTAAAACCACTGTGTATGTTTATTATCTCCAAAAATAAAACAAATTGCGTCAATATTCATAAAAATTAGATGAAGAAACGAGCTAGGTGGAGAAATTGCAAAGACTCGGCAACCTACGCCACTATTCAGGTTCGATTAACAAAGTTCTAAATATTAGCTGCAAGTGAAGTAAAGCATTTTTGCTTATCTGCTATATTTACTTTGAAAGCTTTTGAAATTAACAGTAGTCTACAGTGTTAATTTAACATTTCAGATAAAGAGATATCAGATTGATGTTCATTTCGTAAGTGGAAATGTCAATAGCAGTCCGAAATTTCCCAACGTTCCCGTCAAAACAATGAGTGCAACAAACATTTTATTGAGGTAGAATTATTAAAAAAAATTACATTAATTTCGAGATATCAAGGCATGTTTCTGTTTCTAAAATTCCCTCGAAGAGAAGAAGCTAACAATGTGTCTAGAAAAGTGCATGATATTCGTGAATGTTGAGTAATTTAATTGGTAATTTCGGGAATAAATTTCGAGGTATCTCTTAGCGAGTTATAATAGAATGATAATGATAAGACTATATCTGAAAAGTGTAACCACTTCGCGAATATTTTAGAGCTGGAAAATTGAGATTTAGTGTTAGCCGTCTAACCCCGTGTTCATTTTTTCTGCGCTGTAGATATTATGTTGAAAGGAACTAGCATTTCAAGTTTTCGGTCTTCAAATTTGCGTCGACAACGTTCGGCTCTATCAGGACCCTAAGAAGAAATCTCCACTAAAGCGTTAGCATTCTACATATACTTCACAATCGTATATAACCCATCTGTACAAATCCCATAATACGATACATTCCTCTTATGTATTCAGAATGGTCGCAAATGACTCTACACAGTTATTTCACAGACACACTTCATTCGTTACAGTTGGGTAAATTGAAAATTTAATTTGTTATTGTAAACAATTTTATTTTTTTAAAGAGAATTGAAAAATACTTAACATCTATGATTTTTTTCTATTATTAATACAATTTATTTACAAATTGGAGTGGACAATTTGTTTATGCCACCATGTTGTCTCATTAAAACAAAGAAAGATGCATTTCGTTTGGGTAAATATTTCATAGGTTTTCGTGGAAGTAAATAAATTAATACAAGACACTAGAGTGAAAATATTGTATTACCCCATGAAGTAAAATCTTCGGACCCTAGAGTTGATAAAATGGGACAAAAGTTTTCTTTTACACGTGAAAAAATTTCATTTAATCAACCCCGTACACCTTAAAAGACTAAGACACTTCTAAGAGTGAGAATCCTATAAACGTGGTAGTGCAAATTATGGTTCCAAAATGAAGAATGTCACGTGATCAGAATGACAGTTGATTAAAGCGCGCCTTGCAGAGAGACTGCGCACCGCTGAGGTACTTACCACAAGCTTGGCCATGTCTGCAAAAGTGACGATCGAACAGTCGACTTTTCCTCAAGATCCTCTTGTTTTATAGTCTCCACAATGACGCAAGAGGCAGGTAAGACCTGCGTATCCCATGCTGTTGTTGTTTTTTGTTTTGATTTGCTAAGCGGTCAGGAAAGCGTAGCTCTTCATTCGCTGACATTTCTCAACGAACTTCTTTTCTTCTTTTTCTTCTTCATTCCTGTTAATATTTTTACACTATTTTCTTCCGCGTTAATTTATCTTTCGAAATAACTATGTATAAGTATTGAATTACGAACTGACGCAGACGTAAAACCTAAGCATTTCCTAGATATTGCTTAATCAAATCACTTTCCTAGTTGATCCACTGTACATTCACTGGACCGTTAACATTAGAAGAAAAATAAAGGCTAATAAGTGTAGCAAACATTTCATCCAAACCTAACACTGTAATTTCAGCATGCAATTACGCTCGATATTAGATCTTCCTTACTGGAAGGCATTTCATTTTAATGGGTTTAATGTAATATCTTAATTATTTGAAACACGACCGTCCTCACTCCAGTCATCGGTTATCATTCGAGGTGTTCTCGTAGTTGTGAGATTTTACGAATGATATCACGTTCCATTAATGCGTTCACTTCTCAAAATTATAAATACTGTATTATTAAAATATTTGAGGTACATTCTCTATTACACTTTTAATGATGCAGAATGAAGGCGCACAGCATGCCACGAAACATTAAAGTAGATTCAAGAGAAATAATTGAAACCATTTTGAACTATTTTCGTAATTATAGTAATAATAATAATAATAATAATAATAATAATAATAATAATAATAATAATAATAATAATAATAATGCAAATAATAATAAATGTAACAAACTCTAAAATGTGATATGTTTTCCCTTTCACATTTTATTTGATGATACAATATTTGAAATATAGAAAGTCGAGATTCGAGAGAGACAAGGAAATAAAAATACAAGTGTGCCTGAAAGGTCGCTGGTTCGAATCCCGTTCGTTCGGGACACAGATGTTTGTGTGTGTCCATATACCGATACCATTACCTCTAATGTTACTTACAGTGGTTTCTTTTGACCTTAATAGTTGAAAAGTGACCTTAAATAATTAAAAAAATATACAAGTATCTGATGACAAATATTTTTCCTTGTTTGCTTTTCCCGTTTTAGAAAGCGAAAAAGAATGAAAAATAATTACATTAATCTTCTACACAATGTCAAGGTAATCTTGGTTTGTTATTAAATATATAAATAATCCAATGATGTTCATAAACGCCTGAGTTATGTTTAAAGATTGTAATCACTTGACCTCCTTCAAATCTTATGCAAGAAGCGTGCGACCTCACCTGCAGGGTAGTTCCCCAGCAGGAACGTTCCGAGTAGAAATAAAGGAAATTGTTTCTACAAAACGATTTTTCCTGTAGCAATACGGATTGGATCTTCACTGTTGGTAAACAGATTCAAGGACGCGGATATCGTCGATTACGCACAGTATATATAAAAGCAGATTCTGTTTGAGAAGCTTTACAAGAGTAGAAATGATCGTGTACAAGTCAAGTGCAATTTTAGTCCGTGCAGATTTCTTAACAATTCTCTACTGAATGTATTGTCAACAGTTTTAGTGGAGAAGAAGAAGAAGAAGAAGAAGAAGAAGAAGAAGAAAAAGAATATTACTATACCTTCGGAGGAGAATTTGTTTTGTTCTGACAATAGAGCATCTAACACCTGTATTCGAACGGACTGGGGCAGCAAGAAACGTGGTACTGGAAAACGTTGTGGGTCTCCAAGAAGTACTCTGGATAAATTTGACACCTCTTCGGTCCTGAATGAGAGAAATTATTAGAAATTATTGAGTGACTTATTAGATTATATGTTGATTATGACAATGAAAAATTTGGAACAATTTAAATTTACGGTTTCCATTGGTTTCTTTTTACATTCTCACTACAGAGTAGAGAGAAAGTTATGTAATGCTGCGCGGAAAACGGTGAATTCTCGTTAGAAAAACTTATCACAGGGCCTTGACAACGAAAAAGTGAATAAATACGGTTGTTAAATTTCGAGAAAAATCCTCTTACACGTGGTGCAGCCAGAAGCCATGTTTTGTGGGTCGTTGATACCGAAAAATCGAATGTCGGCAAAACGTCTGTCCGTCCGTCTGTGAATAACGCTGGCGGCTAAACCGTTCACCCGATTTTTCTCAAAACTTGACATTTCTTCAGTCGATCTTGCTAATGTCGCGGCACCTTGAATTTGAAACAGATATTTTAATTTTGAGGGGTACTTTATATGCATCTCCTCGGACATATTCCAAAATTTCAAAAAAATGGCTCCATCATTTGTGATTAAATGGTTTGTAGTTTCAGAATGCTTCAGAAACATACCTTCAATATCAAAAAGCTTATTAAAGGTAGCGAGGGCATATAATAATAATAATAATAATAATAATAATAATAATAATAATAATAATAATAATAATATTAATAATAATAAAGTTGTCTTTATTAGTGGCGAAGCTCAGGCTATTAGGCCTGCTCTTCCGCCTAGAAAAGCAAGTTTTAGTTACATTATTAACTCCATCAAATTATATTTCAAAATTGTAGCTCGATTATGATTAGCACGGTCAAATGACTCAGCCTAATGAGCCAGAGGCTCGGAGCAGATGAGCCAAAGTATGTGGATTTGAAACTCACGAAAGACATGGACGTTTTCAGTTGTGTTGTGCAGGGTGAAGGCATTACAAATGTAACACTACGATACGTATTGTTACATTTATACGATAACAGCGATAAAACAGCGATGTGGAGCGATAAAATATCATGGGCAAATATGTAAAGTACAGGGCCGAGGTAGGTCAATGCCATGTTCGGGATGTGCGAAGGCACTCTACCTCCCTCCACGTTGGAATCGCAAGAGGCGCTGGTAGTCTTTACACGCCGAAGAGAATAGGAACCTGTCTAGTACGAGAAGGTCTGTGTGAGCGAATCTGTATGAGCACTACTTCCTCATTTGGCAATCGAGGCCCGTACGTGAGCAAAATTAATTTTCCTTCGGATCGTAATAGTTTCCTTCAAGGGAGTTGAAATGCTGCTTTCCTCTCTGTGACTGAATCCTGTTTATCGAATTGCCTATCGAAGCGAATGGGTGGAAATATTTAGGTTCAATTTGGTGGCTAAAGGGCATGTTATTTCTAGTTACTTAAACTATAAGACGCAGTCATACTAGAAAGTTTATGTGAAAACAAACTTTACGTATTATAAGTGTTTTTAAAATATAGAAATAGATAAAACATGCCAGGTGAAATAATTTATGGATTATTATCCGGTTGGGTAATTGACACCTCAGCACATTGGCAATATTATCTCTTTTGTTTTATAAAATATTCTTGTTGTTTTAAGAAAACATAAATGATAACCTAAATGTGTGAATAATCTAATACGGTTTCTCTTTGGTTATTCTAGTCCCCAATAAACTACCTTCGGAAACTTAACGATCCAATTCTGTATCTCCTCTAACAAAACATTTGGATCTAGTTTATAGTTCGTTGTGTAATAACAGAGATGTTTCATCCGTAATTAATGGCGAGGAAACTGTTAAATAAAGAGCGGCCGTTAAGCGAGGCGCTCGGATCTCACGTCAGATGTTCGTTGATATGATCCATTTACTCGCCGACGAACGTAGCAAAGCGCAAATAGAATATGCAAATGGCGCGATCTGCATGTATGGATTAACGACGCCATGTGCCCGCGTTACAGCTCTGATTCTCGCTGAGCGACTAAAGGCTGCGCGTCTGTGCATTGTGCCTGCAGCGCACTCTCCTGTGGGGCGTTAACGATCTGAATCAAGAGTTCACAAGCGGAACGACGTTGTATTATACTGTAAGAATGCCGTCTTCATTTACATTTCATTCACTTCTGCCTTTGCAAGGAACCAGTGTTGAAATAAACATTTGCATTAAACCATATCTCAAGGCTTTGAAACTAAATTATTTTCCATTTGTTCATCAGCAAGTTTTGAAAGATCTTTAAAATATCTTAGGATTCCTCTTTACACTCTGTGCAAATATTGAGAAAAACTCATGACACAAGTGCATCCTGGATGTGATTACTAATTGAGTTGCGCAAAATGGGTTTGTCGGTGGTGTTAAATGACCATTGCGAAGTCGAAGCGTTATTGCGAACTGAAATATAACTTAATGTGATGACGCTTTCTGCTTTCGTACTACATGTTTGTTTAAATAGCCCATAAAATTTCCAGTAGAGTCGTTTGGTTTAGATTGTACAATTGACACAGTAAAAGAAGGTTACTTCATCGTAAAGTACTTCAACAGTTTTAAAACATGTTTATAGGACATAAACAAAGTACTATATTTCTCTAGGAAGGGGTTATTATATGGGCTCTTTAAACCTACAGTCATATCGCTTTATTTTATTGTTTCTTTATTTTTGGTCATAACGCTCTTGAAATGCTATTAACTATTATTATTATTATTACTAATATATTAATTACCCATTGACATTATTACTATGGGATCTACACCTGTATGCCCCAAACCCCAATTTCTAGATCCATCCCGGAGTTAGTTAAGAGGCTAAATAACAATATTTTTACAATGCTTTGGGTTTGGGTTCTTCTACCATGAATGTGATTACTTTTTCAAATACTCGTACTTTGGATACCTTTCACACAGACGATACTATAACCTACTCTGCCAAATTTCAAACCCAAATCTGCAACGATTCCTGTTTATTTTATTTTGCTTTATCAACTGAGTTTTCAATGCATCATTTATTTGGCAATTCTTTTCTGTTCCAACTTAATTGCCCTTTAGTAGAAGAAGATATAATACAACACCAGATAAATCCCACGTACAAGCACTGAACTTTTCTCCGATGCCCTTATCCAGTAATACATGAATAAAAAGTACGTCGAAGTCCTACACGAACGGCAAATACAATTTATTTTTAATTTTTTAAAATTTATTTAGTCAAAAACTGTATGTGACGTATGGAGGGAGAAAATCATCTGCGCACGCTTTCTTGAGTTTCAGAATCCCTTCCCAACTATTTAACTATTAATAGTTGAAAGATGAAAAACAGTAATAATAATAATAATAATAATAATAATAATAATAATAAATTTAAGAAAGCAAGCGATTAACATTTCAAAAACTAGATATTTTCGTTGCCGAATTACAGAAAACTTATTTGTAACGGTAAACGAACGGATTTGATTTTTCTCTATTGCCAACAAATAGAAACTCACCCTAAGCTCTACTACCACTACAAGCAAAAGGAAAGCTCAAGAAAACGTGCGCATAGTGAAGCTACATTTACGTCCAGAAGCAAATCAAGGGCCCATCTCAGCATTTGCTCAATGGATCAGGGCAACTAGACAAAAACCCGATCGAGATAATACAAAAATGATGCTATTAAAGTATTAGTACCATTAATTAATCGTCAATGTTATAACATGAATAGTAAATATTTCGGTAAAACTTCTCAAAGTATGTTGCATTCAGTTTGTGCCCTTCGTTGCCGTCGCAGTGCGGTGAGGCAACGAAGTTATCTGCTGGTACCGCATTCGCGTTTGTGCAGCGCCTGGTGAGTGAATGGGAGCGGGCTCGAATATGTGCACTCCAGTTTCCAGGGCCCACGCGCGTACATGCGTGCTCTTCGTATCAAAGCATATCGGCTGAGAAAGCTCAGAACCAGCATGACCGTTGCCGTTACTTGCCGGGCTGCGAGTCTGAACGGCAAGCCCTACGGGTAGAGTCCGGACGGTGGCGAATTTTTGACACTAGCTTTACATAATTGAAATGATTGAAGGCGTTGTCATTGTCAACAATACTATTTATTTCAATAAGAGCAGCTTTCGATGGCTTAGCCATCATCATCAGTTTTCTGATTTCGGATTTCCGATAGATGAATCATTAAACAGGAAGTGGTTGCTAGTGATACGAGGATTTTCGCCCAACTAGTAGATTTAAAGAATTTTTAATTGCTTTTGAAATCTAGTTGCATTATTGAAATTATTATTTTTTGTGTTGTACAGGTGACTTTGTATAAATATATAAGAAAGGAATGAATATCGACGCATCCAAGCAGTTTCCTACAAAATGTAACCTACACAACGTACATGATAAACTACATGATCATTCTATATGCACATTTTGTTTTGAAATTTGTTCATTTACTTGGTCCATATGTTTGAAATTTTTCTCATTAGTAAAAATATTTCAATTACTAATTTTGTAACTGTAATATGTGTGTTGACTTTAGCTGAAAACAAATTCTAGTATTTTGCATTTGCCTTTGTGTGCGAAATATATTTCCTTTCTGAAGATATTATTCAAGTTCTGGAATATTTCGATAAGATAAAGTGCAAGATAGTAACGGGACTGTACGAACCATATTTCCAACGCACTCAGCTTACTAGTTTTCTGAATGATCATACTGAGAAGACCCCAGTGAGCGAGAAGAGAATTTTCTCAATGGGAAGCTGCAATCACTGCAAGTGTGAACATTGTCTTGTTTTAAAAACACATTAATTTTGATGACCTAAAGATTTTAAAAAAATTTCATATCATTTAATAAAATGGTGCTCTTAATTTTTATTCTAATAACATTTTTGTAAACACTTGAAATTCAAGGGCTTGAATAATTTTAAAAATTTAAGTTTTATTATTAATTTTCTGAAAAGTCTTATAATTTATTTTAATTTAGAGTCTGTGCAAAAATGGTAAGTTCCTGAAACATTTGGGATTTTTTTTCATTCACCACGGTTAATAAATTTGGATTCTGAATAACAAACACATTCATTAATAACAGTATATAATGTATTCGATTATTTTTAATTTGATCATGTTTATAAAT
Source organism: Teleogryllus occipitalis (assembly GCA_011170035.1). Classification (NCBI taxonomy): domain Eukaryota; kingdom Metazoa; phylum Arthropoda; class Insecta; order Orthoptera; family Gryllidae; genus Teleogryllus; species Teleogryllus occipitalis. Next base: position 34,618 of record BLKR01010560.1, on the reverse strand, counting down.
AATATTTTATTTCACATATTTCTCACTTATGTAAGAAAACGTGAGTTGAGTTTTTCTATTTTACAACAGTGCCACTTCTAGTGAAGATGACGGAGATTTCCAGAGTAATTTGTAGAGAATCCGTAAGTTATTTGTTCTGCTTAATCATTTTAAGAAGAATCCGTCTTGTTTCGACTGAATAACGGTGAACCTACGTGTTTTACCTGAAATCAGAAGTAATATAGTTCTAAAAAATTTCAATTATCATGTGGGTTTTTCAATTGACATTTTAGTTGTTGAAGATTTACAAGTATACATCTAAAATTTATTTAAATTCAGTTTCTTCTGTTTGGTAGAGCGAGGTATTTTACAGCAAGATAAACGTGTTTTAGTTAAATTACGGAAGACACGTTTTGCTCACAGATTATTAAATATGTTTAATAATAATAATAATAATAATAATAATAATAATAATAATAATAATAATAATAATAAATGACATTTTCTTTGATATTATACTTATTTTTCTTTGCATTGAACATGGAAACAATTTGCATCCGAACACTATGCGACGCAGGCAAACGCCGATGCAGCAATTGGCCTAAATGTGATGACGTCATTTGCTTGTTCTGAGGCCATCTGTAGAAGTGATGTTGATACCGACGCAATACTCCTGCAAACGGACCATGGACTGCGTGTTACCTGTTCTTCCTCTTCGTTTTTCTATTGTTCAGTCTTATCCCCTTACTCTCATTCACTTCTACTTGCATGTACACAACTACCGCACAGTTTGGAAGCTTAGAGCTTGTCACAGCTGGGGTGGTGTCCCATTGGAGATTACCTGGAGGGGGAAATCTCCCATAGGCCGATGTGTAGGTCGGTGCAGGATCCTTATCATCACCAGCGGGTGAGGACTTCCACCTCCCTAAATAATACACACACATACAAATGGAACTAATGACCATACCAGTTGACGTTCCCGAAAACGGGGGCGGGGATAGGAGCGGAGGCGGAGGGGAAGGCGAAGGCGGAGGCGGAGGACGCGACAGAGAGAGTTGGAGCATAGACTAAAGAGGTATACATCTTTACTCTATGGTTGGAGGGAATGATCCCTGAGGGGTGTCTTGCAAACTAGGAGGAGAAGTTTATTTACGAGTGCTTCCTTTTCGGTTCGATTGCAGTTGTTGACAATCAGAATCAGCTCTTAACCCTTTTGCGGTCATTGTTCATTCATTCCAGTATTACACAGGCCGTTCTATTTTATGACAATCCTATTGACTCTGTAGTTTCTTCTAAGAAACTGAAATTGTGGTGACAAGTATTTTTAGAGCATGGCTTCTTGGCAAACATTCATACTGATATATTCTAAATTACAGCATTTTAAACTCAAACTACTTTTTAAGAAAACCTCCCTTTGACGTAGACATTTCTTGAGCTTGTTTGGATTACCTCCTTCCACTTTAATTTTTACATTATCTCCATGTAACAAAAAAGCCTATCAAAAAAGTACTTGGTCTCATGAGTTTCGATAAAGATTGTTCACTTTATTTACTTTGTTAATACTTTTCTGAAGCCTTAGATATACGCTCATCGTAGAGACTTTTATAAGATTATGTGCCTGACCTGCAACAGTTAATTTTCCCGCGCGGCGTTTCCGTGCGTACCAGGTACGACGAAGTGAGGCCGCATCACAGAATGGTAATGCCTGCAGTGCGGCGTGAAATAGCCTTGCTCAGCACGCGCGCAGGTGCTGCGGATGTGAATCCGCCGCTTCTGGGCGTGGAAAGCGGGGGCGAACAGGGCCTCGCCGGGCGCGTCGCTGTGGGCGTGGCGACCTATCGCCCAGCAAAAGCCCCGCGAGAATGGGATGTGGCCCATGCAAACGGCGCACTCGAACACAAATGGCCCTCGCACACCTCTGGACCGTCGTAGCTGTGCCTTCAAAGAATATTGTGGACGAGGAAGTGCTGAAGGGTAGTTGTGTACCATCAAAATAGAACAAACAAACAATAATCGATGATTAAGTGTGAGGGAGATTAAAGAACATTCTAAACCAGCCTTAAAGTTGTTCACTGTTCTTACAAGTTTAGTGAATGAAAATTAAAGTGTTATATTTTAACGTTCCCGGATGTTCAAGCTACGTAATAGAATTCAATAAAATGAGTGCAGTGTGTTTTACTCGCAAATTAAGTAAAAATAATAATACAAATTGTTGTGTTAATCCTCGATTTTCAATTGAAGTTGTTACTGATGATTATTGTGCTCTGGTGCTTCAAAGCTTTTTTGACTGCTACAATCTCTTTCTTATGATAAATGATGCAATTTATAGGAAAGATTAGTGTTCAACAAAACTGCTGCTGAACAAATTCACAGAAAATAGTTTTCCGAAAGGCAGCATGCCCACTGCTTATGAAAAACAATTTTCGAACATCACTAAAAAAATTGTATATTTTAACAAAAACATTGTTCACAAATGCTATAGTAGAGTATCTACTCACAGAATTATCTGAATAGTTGATGTACCATAACGCCAAACACGAAGAGCAATTATTTATTGACACTCGGCATTTTCCTTCGAGCTTTACTCTCCCATTATGTCAACTGTGTTTTCGCCGTGTAAGAAGTGACACATTGAAAATGAAAACTCAGTCAGGACGCGAAATATGAGAATACGTTGATTAACACAATCAAATATTTGCATTTCAGTCAAAATCGAAACTGTGTCTTTGCTTTTGTATTTTTCCCGAGTTCATGGGTATCTAATGAAATTACGTACACTTCTTAAAAAGCTGGAGGCTGCATGGTTTTCCTTGCATTTCTTCGTGCATTGTAAATGAGTAATACAGATGAATATGGAAAATGTAGCATGTGCTGGTACATGAAATTCTACAATCACAAGCGTCATCAATGTTCTTTCACGACTCCTTTTTATTATTTTTTAGAAACTAGTATCTTAACATTCCTATCATAGAAAATAGTGTCACCAAGGAAGGCACGCCAGAGTTCATATTTAGCACTGTTCTTTTAATTGCGTTCAGTTTGAACTGTCAGTTTTACATTAAAACTAGATTTGAAAGGTGTACGTTGCCTTCGTTTATGTATTTTTAAATGATGAATTGTATGATACATTGTGAGCTATGTGTAACATTGAGAAAGAATGTCTGAATCTGTAATGTTTCTGACTTTTGTGGAATATTGCAATAGTTCTACGTCCGTACTTCATTCAGGATGATATTGTTCTGACTTGGTGGAAAGGTAGAAGCAAGAAAGTAAAAAGGCAGGTCAGGGGTAATAAACTGAAACGCTTGATAAATATACTCCGGTGCCTCCAGCGCCTGTGTGGAGGTGCCATTGTTTGCGTCGCGAGTGGTGACGTGAAAGGGGGGGAGTGAGGGAAAGGGTGAGTGTGGGCGGGCGGGCAGCAACCGGCATGGGGCGGAGGGAGTGGGACGAGGGATGACGGGGCCAGGAGCGTAGGGCGGGGAACAAAGGGCGATGAGCGCGGGCGGACTGTGACGTGCATAGGGCGGAGGGGCGAAGGGACGAGTGATGGGGGCGTGGGGCGGGGGACGGGAGGCGAAGGGCGAGCGTTGGTAACGGGCGGGCGGGCGGAAGGGCGATGAGAATGGGACGAGTGATGGCGGGGCCAGGAGCGAAGGGCGAGCGCTGAGCGTGGGCGGGCGGCGACGGCATGGGGCGGAGGGGCGAAGGGTGTGAGAGAAGGGTGATGGCGAGGGGCGCGGGCGAACGGGCGGGCGGGCGCCGACGGCATGGGGCGGAGGGCGAAGGGAGTGGGACGAGGGATGACGGGGCCAGGGGCGAGGGGCGGGGACCGAAGGGCGAGCGCTGAGCGCGGGCGGGCGGCGATGGCCAGGGGGTGGAGGGGCGAAGGTAGCGAGGGGAAGGGTGATGGCGCGGGGCGGAGGGCGAGCGACGAGGGATGGCTGGGCCAGGGGCGAGGGGCCGGGGGCGTGTGACGATGGGTGGGGGCGAGGGTCCTGTGTTCTCGCCTGAAAGGCCTCACAAACAATGTCATCGCGTTCGGCGCCGCATCGCTTCGCAGGCGGATGGCTGCGCCGCTCAATGGAAACGTTTGGCTTCCTGGGACGCCCGGAGAAAACATAACACCTGCCGCTGTACATCCCCGAGGGTCCCTTATTTCAATCAATAATTCCCTCTTATGTATATTATTGTGGCAATTAATTTTTACTTTCTCACCTTTACTTCGTAAGAAGATAAAGTATTGTAATCATTCGCAGGAAAACAGCGAAGTTTCAACAGAAAAACTTATTGTGGGATCTTGGGCAAGGAATAATGAATAAATCTTGTTCCTATATATAGTAAATTTCTTTCTCTAACATGTTGTGTAGTCAGAATCCATGTTTAATTTGTCTTTAACTGTAGATTACAAAGGTGTCGTCTGTAAGACGACGCAATTAGTGCCGGAAGCTTCTTCCACCCCCGTACTCTCACTCCTTGTTTCTGTACCTTCAGTGTGTGGCTAGTCAGTGAAATACATATATCGTGCGCGTCCTATTTCCTGCACACGCCATTTTAACACGTGTCGTTCAGTAGACTACGCCTCTGTAGTTACGTTAGTGATATTTTTGGTGCTTTATTGGCTAATATTATAAATAAAGAATACAAAATCCTTGTCTTGTAGCATTGAAGCTTTGTTCCGAACATTTAGCAATCATAAGGGGACGATGGCGATCACACAGGTGGCGAGACGAGGTCCTTCTGCGGACGCTTCTCAAAAGCCATATGTGGACAGCACCAACCAAGTGTCTGCTGTGAGAATTATGCCATTTAGGTGTATCTATCAACCTCTTCAAAATGTATTTTGTGACTCCAGATCATACAAGTTCAATCCATTAAATATAGCGTTTCCTTGTAAACATGAGTTTTTCTTTATTTTTACCCAGACTAGACTGCCAGACTACGCCTTTGTAATAATACTTAGTACAGGGCGCCTTTGTATACAAATCGCGTCTCTTAAAAACGCGCCTTGTTTAAAGCTCCATAAACGTAATAAGCTTATCCTTTAAAATATACATTTTCCCAAAATATCGGCACAAATATATTATTTCATAAGATTCACAAGAAGAAAATGAATGAATACCCTTCACTTCCCTGAGAAACCGCCACTGATCTTAATGGAGATTGATGGAACATACGAGTACATATCGAGAATGATTGACTCGAAATCTGAATGCCATTCTTTCCAAATGGAGAGAATTAGAAACATGGACCCTCTTCTCAGTCACCGAGTTTCATTACGTGAGAAAAAGTGAATATATCAATTTCATTTTTTTATTATAAGATTTTAGTTAAAAACATTTTATTTTGTTTATGTAGGTAATGTATTTATGTAGATTATGTGTTTATGTAGAGAATATTAACTAAAGTGTAATATAATTCATTAAGAATTGTTTAGGGAAGGCGTTTATCAAACAATGGAAGTTGATCAAATGGAGATCGCATTGATATACGACAAATCATTTCATAATCCAGATTGATTTATATTTCCTGTTTTCGAGCGCATCAATTTCTATGATCGTTAGTCCCGCAAGTATAGTGCATATTATATCTCGGGAGAGTGCATCTCCGGAGAGCGGGGCACCGCCCCTGCCGGAACAAGCTCTAATCTTCCGACATATAGGATATTGTAGTGCTTGTATGTGTGCATATGGTTTAAGCGAGAGGAGATGACAAGCATAAGAAAGTAAAGATTGCATGCTCTTCGAGGTCCATTTGTTAGGATTCATCTTCAGTTTTCGCCTGGTATCTTCCATTAGTTTTGATTTCTATAACCGGAAATCCTCAGGAAGTAGGGAAGGGCATTGACTAAGAACAAAGCTGTTGCTGCTTGAAGAATCGAGAGTATGCTGCTTCTATCCATCCGGAAAGCCTTTCTTTTGCGGCGGCACGAGTCGTCCACCTACCATTAGCGGGTACTGTGGACTGGAAAGAGCTAAACCATGTAAGGCTGCCTTCACACGGAGCCAGTGGGTGGCGCCACCGAGATCGGCAGAGCTCTTCACACGCAGCCACCAGCCACCGTCTCTGACCGCGAGGGAGGGCGGTTTCGGGAGTCACACCTCCATGAGCTTAGGGTGCCGATAGGCGGTCAACAGGTGAAAACGGTTCAGTGGGGCGACCGAGAAGCCTAGTGTGAAGGCTGCCACTTACAGTTAGTTACTTAATGCCTTATTTTACGTGGCTAGACTCGGGCCATCAGGCCCGCTCTTCCGTCTAACCACGCTAGGCTCCTTTCACCACCTAGCGAAGAAAGGAGGTATTATCTTGGACAACGAAACAGGCGGAACTCAATTTTGCTCAGAGGCTTCATTTAGGCTTGAGGATCTTTCACATGCAGTAAATCTACTACATGGGACAGCGGGCTTTACTTCCCCTCCGAAGGAAGGCGTACGAAGGATTTATTCGCCCTTAAAAATCCACGCTTCGATCGGGTTTGAAGCCGCAAACTCGAGTACAACAGTCCGGTACGCTGACCGTTATACCACCGAATCCGCTGGCTGCGTCGAGTTGAGTTCCACTGGCGGTGTCGCGAACGCGCGTCTGCGCTGCTGGTGACGGGTGTTGGCCCTCAGAAGCGCTGCTGAGTGGTGCCGTGAAAAGGGGCCCTATTGTCTCGTCAGGGCGCGTTGCTCCCTTCCCCAAAGGCTGTTGTTGAGATAGCTCAGAGTCAGAATTTCTGCAACGCTGCAATTCTGCTGTGTCTGCAATGATTCTGACTGGATCCTAGGGCTCGACTCTCGATTGATTGTTAGTGATTCCGGGCGCGTCAACTACTTGGGTCATATGTTCTGTAAGTGTAGTGCATGTTTTCTCTCGGGAGGTGGCAGGGTTGTTCCCCCACTGGATGGCGAGGTCCGGCGCCGACCTACCGTCGACTAGCGGGGTTTCCCCAACTCAGTGTCTTCCACCAGCGGGGCATCGCCCCAGCCGGGACAAGCTCTAAGTCCCTGACCGGTCTCCCTGCTTGTGTGTTAGTGTAGTGGATGTTAGTGTAAGTATGTGTATAAGGGGTGAGGATAGGACAAGGAAGAGGAAGGAAAGATCGCGCCAAGTCCACGGCTTCTTTTGTTAGGGTACTGCTCCGGCATTCGCCTGGTGTTGATCGGAGAAACCAAGGAAAAGTTCCGATAAGAGCAGCCAGCCGCTAAAGTTCTTCTCGAGACAGCAACTGAATTCCATCTAGCTGACAAGCTATACTTGGGTTTTCTTAACGTGGCGTCTCAAGGTCACGCGCGAAAGAGGGAGAGCAAAGGCTGACTCCAATGGGGAGCTGCAACGTCACTACTGCTCCGATTTTTACGACTCCCTATTGGAGTCTGCCTTCCCTCTCCCTCTTTCGTGCGCGACCTTCAAATGCCACGTTAAAAAACAAGTATTGTGTCGAAAATCTTGCCACGGTCGGGACTCGAACCTAGGAGGGACTACAGTGACATCAATTGATTCTCTGAGCCACTTAAACCGGTGCCCGTCGTTTGAGAGATACGTGATGTCGTCGACAGTGGCATGCAATAACACCAGAGTTTCTTGTGACTCAAGCTTCTTTTGCTTCCAAAAACTCCAGTTGATGCCCTGAGCCATCTCTCCTGGTCCGACTCTCGAAGTTGGCGGATTTTCGACACTTATGTCGAATTTAGCCGCTGCCTGGAGGGGAATTCCCGCGTCCGCCAGAGCGATCTCGGCCACGAAGTAGAGACATTACTTTTAACTCTTATTGGACGAACTTGGACCCACTGTGTAAGGTCCCAGACGCTGCTCCGAATATTCCTCGGCGCCGCTGCCCGACGGCTCGGACGCAGCCCGCTGGGCACGATGCTCCAGAGAAGGAAAGGCGTATTCACGGCACGTGGTGCCAGCTTTGCATTTTTAGTGCCGCGAGTACGGTGCAGTCAGATTGAGTTCCAAGAACGAAGAGCAATGATGTTTGACAAGATGTAGCGGACTAAAGATATTTTAGAGAAAAGAGGACAGATAAAAATAAATAAATCAGTGGCCTCAATATCTGAATTTCCAATCTTTGTTACTGTCTCAGTTTTGTCTGGGGGTCTTTAGTGATAAAATACTAATTGTTCTGAAAACAAGAATGAGAAAAATAAGAATCGCTTATATTGAAAAGAGTTTAAAATTATTGTTTAAAATTTGTTATTGGGCAACGTTTTTATTCGTTCTTTGAGACCCTATCAACCTCGAGGATTGCGAAAGTAAGGAGTGTATTGATTTAGTCAATGGATTAGAACTATTGTAGTTTTGTAAGCACACACAATAATTTCTTCGAGAGGAATGGCGTCGTATGTCGGCATGAACCTCAAGCTTAGGTGATTAGAGTCCAATTTCATGATGAGGCTACAGGTCTTAGGCATACTTGATTTACACAAAACATCCTTGAGTTTGACGAACACATGACTTCCATAATGCAATTTATTCCTAGGTAATTTTTTGACCTTTTTCTAAGTCATACCGGTTGCTTTCGTATGTGTGTCGAAGTTTATAATGAAGCTCTTGCCTTCGTTCTAGGCGATTAACATAAAACATTATCGGGGCTGTCCGACATATAATTAATGTTGAACATTGCCAGACATCACACTTTATTATCGACATTACAGTAAACATCTCTCTTCGTTGTCCTCAATATTTACTGAGATCATTCCATTCATTGCCATTATACATTGCGTTTTGTACCTCAATCGCAATGTGGTTTACAAACCCACTTATAACAACTTATCAGCGTTTGGTTGGCAACAGATTTCAACAAATTATATTAGGAAGCCGTTTAAATTCTCCGTAGGTAGACTTCAATCGAAAATAAAAATAATACAACATGAAGTATTTCTGATTAATAACTCGTGGTGCTGCAACAGTGTACATTTTCTCACATTATTTGTTCGCATATAAATTGAGCTCCTATAAGTAAATACCATACAATATATCCCATTATGAATGCATTCTAAACGATATCATTACCTTCTTACCAGGTGCTAATTGATACATGTGTTCTTTTCTATTTTATCACGTGTATTTTACGAGATATTGAAGTAACTTTATTTTTTTCAAATGAAACTATACATTTTTAGTCTGTCATGACGAGCGTAAAAAGACAGATCCAATGATATACATATCATTTATTAGATAACATTTGTCAAAATTTGTGGCCATTTGCGGTCATTTTTTGTGCTCATCTCTTCTTGCCCGAGGGGGCGTTAGCGGGGGGAAGGCTGAGTGACCTTGTGAGGCGGACTATTATCAGTTCAAAATATCCGTGAAACTCGAGGGGCAAAAAAAAATTACCCTAAAAATGCTTATCTAACTCATTACATTATGTGTATCATTGGATGCAAGTGAAAACTCATCGTTTCTCGTTATGTACTAGATTATTATTAGACTTATTTCCAATATTCGAAATTAAAAGAACATTACGCAGTCTGCGGCCAATAGAGGTCTATGGTTCTTAGATAATCAGAAACTGAGAAAAAATACAAAATTAATGACACACTTTCTATTTTGTCTGAAAAATGCAAATATTTGACTATGTTATTCCACATATTATCATACTGCGCGTGCCGACTAAATTCTCATACTCATTGCGTCACTTCTTACGACTCAGCTGATGTCCTACGGCAGGAAGGTTCAAAGAAAGTGGCCGCCCGCCATTAAATATTTGCTGTTTACTATTGCGATAAGAAAGCGCAACTGTTTTGAAATTCTTGGTATGTAAAGAACTGTTGTATTAGGTATATGCTGTGCTGTGTTATTGACGTATTCGTGAAGACTGTTTCTGTTAAAATATTTCATTTATTCCAGTGTTTTCCAGAGCATTTTATTTCTTTCTGTTGAGCTGTGTGCGTGTTCCTTTTCGGAGGACTTTTTTTTCTGTGGATTTACTCACCAGGATTTTGGCTGGTGCAGGTAGTCAATATTATTTCCTCGTCTTCCCTCGGTTCTTCGCCATTGAAGCGCCGTTCGCGAAGGGGTCGGAGCTGCTGAGAAACCGCCCCGCCCACTTTGAGAAACGTCGTCGCGACCGAGCCCTGGCGGATGGATGGCGCGGCTGCAACGGGCGCTTTGTCGGGGGATGTCGACCGCGGAGGGCCAGGGAAGGCGCTCGGGGCGAGGAACAACAGGGCGAAGAGCAAAATCGAGACGGAAGCTGAGGCAGACAAACCAACGAGTGTATTGATTGATTGATTTTTTCGTGTTTCCGGACACATCAACTGCCTTGGTCTTTAGTCCCGTTAGTGTAGTGCATGTTTTTTTCTCGGGAGATGGCGGTGATCTTCCCCTGCGGGATGGCGAGATCCGGCGCCGACCTACCGTCGGCTAGTGGGGTTTCCCCCTAACCAGGACTCTCCCACCAGCGGGGCACCGCCCCAGCCGGAACAAGCTCTAAACTCCCGACCGGTCTCCCGGAATATGTGGTAGTGTAGTGCATGTTAGTGTAAGTGTGTATGTAAGGGGAGAGGATAGGACAAGGGAGAGGAAGGACAGAACGCGCGCGGTCCGTGGCCCGTTTGATGGGGTACTGCTCCGGTATTCGTCTGGTGTTCAATGAATCCAGAAACCAAATATTTAGTGTTTATTGTATAAATCCATTTAATAGCAAGTGATAACACATCTGGTGTCCATTATCTTTCATGTAAAGCAAAAATTAGGAAGTTTGGTTGAGTAGAAAGCTGAAACTTCTTTATAAACAGTCGGGAGGCAGTGCTCCCGATCTTCGCCACTTATAGCGCGGGTGATGATGACTGCCATGCGGTAGAAAGTCGGCTCTCTAAACAAATCTAAATTGACAAAGATGACTTCCATTATTTCCTTCTTATGGAAATTTTCATATGTAATTTGCGCATTCCAATGAAATAACTAAATTTGTACTACCAAAACAGTTCATCTGGATTTATACTTTAAAGATTTATTACTATTTCGGTATTTTTGTGTCTAAATTGATGAGAATTACCAGGTTTATTTGTATGAATATGTTGTGTATGCTTCAACATTACTTCAAACATGTTTCTTGGAAGTGTTTCTTGCAAAAAACAATTATAGAAACCTGATATGTGATTTCGATTATTAGGAGAATCTCCTTGTTAATGTATTAATTGCGTAACCGCAGAAACATTTTTATTTTGCTCCTTCTCTCCGACTTCGCCTTCTGGTCAAAAAACCTTTACATCTTTTCCCAAAATTGTTTAAATGCAAGTATTGTGCTTTATTCTCTTTTAGTCAGTTAGAGAATTGTATCTTTTGGTTGAAATTGTATGGTTTCACTTAATTATTAATCAAAATAGTGTTACATATTGTATTGCAATGTAGCATTTGAATTACAAATTCTGCAAATCTAAATATACATTTTAATAGTGATTACCATATTCTAGACATTTTAATATTTTAGGAATACTCTTATCGCCTCAATCTTTTTATTTTCATTCGTGTAATCCAGTGAAAGATGAAGATGCATTTCTCTTCGAATTCGAATTATGCTTGTCTAAACTCCTCGCTCGATAAGTAACGAACTCTTGGTCACTTTGATCATACACCACGGTCAATATTGTTCCCCTTTTATGTTTTTTTAAATTTTCTTTCTCCTCCGTCTCTGAACTCTAGGATTGCCAAGGGGGAGCGCTAAGAGGCCCAACGATGATGTATTTTACAGCTTTCAAGCTTTTTAGCTCAAAATATTTCAAATATTGTTTATGATGCATTTTTTATGGAACTATATGGCACTTGATCTCAAATGTTTCTTATAATTTGAGTTATTGAAGCGACTTTGTCTGTGGGCAAACAAAAATATGATCTATTGACTCGAAAAATAAACATTCGGGATACATTTTTTAAATATTTGTAGTGTATTTAATTTGCATGTAATATAGTTTAATGCATTACAAAGAAGAATGGATCCCATTTGTCTAGAACGAGATCACCCTCGTAGTAAAATGGGTTCTTATCCTAATTCTGTCTTAATGTGTTCTAGAAATGTGTAATCTTTCGTTGTGTGTTTTGCTTTTAATGTTTTCTTTTATTTAACTCCCAATTATTGCGCAATTTATATGTTGATTTTTTTAAAAATAATGAATAATGCATGTCTATATCTGCCTCACATAGGGATATGATCAATTAGATCACGAGACATTGTGTGTGTTTGTAATGTGAGAAGGTTATTTCAGTTTTCTTTCAGTGAGTAACTGTTGTTTTATTGTCTAAAACTAAAGAATACCTCTTGTGAAAATCGTAAAAAACAGCAACATCGCCTTTTGACGTTTTCTTTTTCTCCCCTTTCCAGTGCTACTATATCCTTTCACTGTGTTTCTTCTATTCTCCTAGTAGGATATGGATCACGGGATCGGTCAATTAATGAAACACATTAGTTTGCCAGTAGTGGCAAACTAATGTGTTTCATTAATTGACCAATCCCGTGATCCATATCCTACTACTTATTAACGGTCGTGATTTCTACAATGTTCTATTCTCCTTGCACATCATTATGTCAGGTTATTCTCTTGTACTTTGCGACCCTTCCGTTTTTTACTTTATTTTTAATATATCCTATTCTTTAACATTTTTTCTGTTATACACTTTCTTTGTAAAAATATTTTTAACTTCATATATCTGTATTGTTGAAGACTACTTTCCACATATTTTTGAATTTTTAGACTACTGCCAATCATTCAGTATCGCTATGCATCGATTATTATTGTTATTAATCACAATAGTAGTAGTAATATCTGTTACCTTTTCAATGTGGGCAGAAATTAAGATAAAATTGGCAGCCTGCAGCTTCCGGTCATATGAAAGTTGTCTTTAGTGTCATTAGATACGCAGGAACTTAGCAAAAATACAGAACATTTATATTATTAATTTAGAATTCGAGCAGAATGAAAACTACGTGACCTCCAGCCTTGTGAGAAGTGACTATGGATTGTTAGATATCTAGGAACTCGGGAAAATCCATAAACAATGCAACACTTTCCAATTTGACTAAAAATGCAAATATTTGTGTTATGCTTAAACTGTGAGTTTCGAGAAAATTCTTACCTTCAGTGCGTCACTGCTCACGATCGGCTAATGGCAGGCTAGAGTAAGGCATTAAGGAAGAGGCAGTCGCTATTAAATATTCGCTATTCACGTGTCATGTTTATAAACAATAACTTTCTTTAATAATCGTTGTGTATAAAGAATTGTTGAACTGAATACATACTACACTTTGTTATTGAAGTTTTATTTGTCATTGTTATAATTTCATTGTTGCATTATTATTTTGTTTTATTAATAGTTGTTTATACACAAAGCGCGTTATAAGGGTTCTAATGATCGAGAAGCGGCAAAAAGCACTAGGGCTTTTGGCTTTTTGTCCACCGAGAACATTAGAATCAATTTACGCTCGTGATACATACACGATTTTATTTTTACTTAATTTTAATTATTTAGATTTACTTATTGTTCTAATGAACTAGATAGTATCTTGACTCATTTTGCTTTGTCATATTTCCCTCCCATAATTCCATTTAAAGGAGAACATAATTCAACTGTTTTCATATTTCCGTCGTTGATACGATCTTTTCGTATTACCAGGTAAGTTATGCAGTATATAGCGAGCTCCGTATCGAAGGCAATAACAGACAATAACGTGTCAGTAAAACATAAAATACCACGTACTACTCGCGCAACTTTTCTTGAACGATGGATTGAAGAAATGCGGGCGGAGTGGGGATATTAATTACAAAGTCGGCCACTAGAATATTTACAGTAATCCCAATCGCTGGAAAATCAAAGTCAAACCTGCTACGTGTGCGACCAGGTCATCGCTCTGGGTAAGCAGGGAGAGTAGATGGACGTTTTAGGTGCCTCCCTTGAAGGAGCTGGACCTGCCTCAGCCATTTCTTTAAATAGCGGTCATAAAGCTAAGCAGAAGTTCACGTCTACGAAACCAACTAGCTTTGACTGTTCCGCGCCAAGTTGTAATGCTTGGAATGATGTCATCAGTGCTCGCTGCAAGCTTTTGCCTTCAACTGTTCAAGGGAGGCGGAAGCAAGGCCATCGTGGAAGAAAAGTCGCGAGAGTAGTGTTAATTTCTTGCGTGGTCATAGCAGAGGATGTATTAAGTTTGCTTGTCTACGAAAGCAACTAGCTTTGACTGTTTCGCGCCAAATTGTAATGCTTGTAATGTTGTCATCAGTGCTCGCTGCGAGCTTTTGCCTTCAACTGTTCATTGCTCAAGGGGGGGGGGGGGCGAAGCAAGGCCATCGTGGAAGAAAAGTCGCGAGAGTAGTGTTAATTTGTTGCGTGGTCATAGCACAGGATGTATTAAGTTTGCTCGTCTATGAAGGCATCTAGCTTTGACTAGCTTCTGTTTCGCGCCGATGAAGTTTTAATGCTTGGAATGTTGTCATCAGTCGGTCCGAAGGGTCGCGGGTTCGAGTCCTGCCCTGGGCATGGTTGTTTGTCCCTTGACTTTGTATGTATGTCGCGGAGGGCCTCGCATTTTGCTGACCCCAGATCAGAGGAGCCCGCAAGTGTGTTGGTGTAGTGTGTGGTCGAATATGCGTCCCATCGGGACGTAAAGGGTAACCGGCTGTTGGCTGGATAAAAGCCCTAGAAAAAAAATGTCATCAGTGCTCGCGGGAGGCGTAAGCAAGGCCATCGTGGAAGGAAAGTCGCGAGAGTAGTGTTAATTTCTTGCGTGGTCATAGCACGGGATGTATTAAGTTTGCTCGTCTATGAAGGCAACTAGCTTCTGTTTCGCGCCGACGCGAAATTTTTAATGCTTGGAATGTTGTCATCAGTGCTCGCTGCAAGCCTTTGCCTTGAACTGTTGAAGGGAGGCGTATGCAAGGCCATCGTGGAAGGAAAGTGGCGAGTGTTAATGTGTGGCGCGTGCGCGGTGCGCAGGCGGTCGTCGGCGGAGGATGGCCCGCGCGGCAGCAGCGGCGTGCGCGCGACGGGGGCGGGGCTGGTGGGGTGGGGCGCGCGCTGGGTGGAGGAGGCCGCCCTGGAGCTGCCGGGCGAGGGGGAGCTGGAGGGCGAGGGCGGCGCGGGCCTCATCCTGCCCGCCGAGACGCCCTCCTGGCTCTCCTCCGACTCCATGGGCAGCGCCTTGGCCAGGGACTTCGGCCGCCGTACCGAGCGAGACACCATCGTCGCCCACCTCGACAAGGTACGTAATTCTCTACCTCCAGACGCAGGGCGCGGGGCGACGAGAGCTATTCAGTTCACGCTTTCCCACATTGATTGATTGATTACTGATTTGTTGATTGATAGCCACCTCAATTAACTTACAATACGATTGACATGAATTTTGTATTGTTACGTTTTATTTATTCTGATAAATAATATCATTTACGTTCATCAAACCGGGAGCGGTATCTCAGTGAATCAACTGATGTCACTGCAGCGCCTCTGATCGGGAGGTTTTAGGTTCCCACTCCCAACGGTGGCAGGATTTTCCACACTAGCTTTTCAGCTAGGTCGAGTTCCAGTCACTGTCTGGAAGAGGATTCTAGCGGCCGGCTGCTCTGATCGGTAGTTTTCCGTGGTTTCTCCGACCAACACCAGGCAAATGCCGGAGCAGTACCCTACCAAACGGGCCACGGACCGCGCACGATCTGTCCTTCCTCTTCCTTGTTCTCTCCTCTCCCCTTACACACACACACACACTTACACTAAAATGCACTACACTACCACATACTCCGGGAGACCGGTCGGGAGCTTAGAGCTTGTCCTGGCTGGGGCGGTGTCCCGCTGGTGGGAGAGTCCTGGTTTGGGGGAAATCCCGCTAGCCGACGGTAGGTCGGCGCCGGATCTCGCCATCTAGCGAGGAAAGATCACCGCACATATCCAGAGAGAAAAATGCACTACACTAACGGGACTAATGACCAAAGCAGTTGACGTGCCCGGAAACAGGAAAAAATCAAATCAACTCAAATCGGCAAGGTGGGACGCAGTGCACGGGTCTAACGAGAGCTATTCAGTTCAGGCTTTCCCACATTGATTAGTGATTCCGGCCACCTCAATTAACTTACAATACATTGAAATGAATTTTGTATTGTTCCGTTACGTTTTATTTATTCTGATAAATAATATCATTAACGTACATTTCCCCTTTTCGGTTCTTTGAGACCTTGTGATATGTTTCGTTATATTCTGGTGTAAGATATCTTCGCAGAAAACAATGCTTTTGTGACATCGTAGGAACACAACAGCAATCACAAACACGAGCTTCAGATATTTACAAGTTTATTAATAATTAAGAATTTACAAATAAGTATTTTGAACAGCTATTTACAGCTCTGGGAAACCCTATTCCCTGATCGCAGGAGCGATCCTTAAATGATACAAGATCTGCCTGGCTCGTGGCCCTCGTCACCCCTCAGTGACCTTACGCACACAGCGTAAAGTCCGCGACCGCAGTCACCCGTGGAAAAGATGTTCCCCAGTGGATCCCACCCTACGAGCATCGCACGTCTCCGTACAGCCCTGGGCGCGCGTTTTGTTCATTCGCACAGGGTTTTCAATCAGCGTTTTTCGTTACATATATATATATATATATATATATATATATATATATATATATATATATATATATATATATTCAGTATTATATTATATATTTTGCTATTTTCACAAAATATGTTTTATTTTGTCAATTTTCTTCTATGTTATACATATTTTTTATGAAAAGAAGTATTTTTAAAAAAATCAGATTTTTTCCTACGTTATTACCGAGTGCTGTCGAATCGAAATGCTCTACGTTAAGACACTGTCGGATGTTCTTAAGTCCGGTGCGCCTGCTTCAGTTATCGCAGTGAAAGGAGTGAGTGTCAGTGACCGAGATTTTTTTAAACTTTAGGTGGACAAAGCATTACTGACGCCGAATTTCGTGATCTTTAACCTTAATTTCCGAGAAACTTGGGCGTTGGCCGACGTGTAACACTTCGATGAGAATGCTGCACGCTGCAGTGATTGTTTGGTGGTCGTAGATATCACCAGTTTGTAATAGAGCTATTGCGTCTGGTCTGGCTGATAAACGACCGCCTTGGGTAGCAATGGAACCTTTTATTATTGACGGGAAAGTTCTATGGTTCAAAATGTGCAACAACTTGTACTTTCGTTATGATTTTTAAAACATTTGTTTTATTTTTTAAATTTGTTTAGTAAATTTTTCAAAATTTAATTTCGTATTAGGTAAAAGTGTTTAATAATTAGTGTATTTTAATATTGCATATTATATCCGATTTTACATATTTATTACTAGGGGCGGATTTTAATGAAATGTAATTTTTTTGTTTTCACATCAGAACAGTGCCGTTTAGGGCAGAAATTAATTTTATGTAATGACAAAAGGAAATGAGTCATTTTATGGATTTTTTTTATTTTTCGTCGATTTCGACTAACAAGTCATTTTTTTCTTTTCCGTCATTTTTAATGCATTTTTCGCTGATTTAATCGAGTTTAATATTTTCATGGTACTTCCTTGAAACAATATTTACGAGATCCAGGAAATGTTCTCCATAGAATTCCTGAGAGTACGATTTCTTTGCTCAGAAAATGTCAGCCTTTGTGCATTATGTGGATTAATCTAAGGTACCAGTGACACCTATCAATCACCTATCATCAGATTTCCTGGTAAAGAACAATCCTCACCGAAAGTTTGCGAGGTGAGTTCACTTGAACGAATGGAAAAAGCCTCGATTCCATCAGTATCACATCCAAAAGATTGATGTGTCCACCCGAATTGGTTTTGATAACATTTTTTACGTCATTTTTCTTTGTTTTTAGGGCATTTTTAAAAAGATTTTAAGAGCATTTTATTGATCGTTTTTGGCGATATGTTAGATCATCAAAATCCAACCCCCTATTTATTGCATATTCTCACTGTTTTCATTAGATATTTGTGTACATATTTTGACACTACATGTTACACTCTATCCATGTGTGTGTGTGAGTGCAGGAGTACGGGCGGCAGCAGAAGCGGCGGCTGAGCTTCAACGTGCGCCGGCGCCGCACGGAGCTGATGAGCGCGCGGCTGGCGGCGCGCCACGGCCGGCCCCTGCGCGGCCGCTCCTGCTACTTCACCGAGGGCCACGTGCCCGACGCCCAGGGCCGCGACGTCAACGCAGAGGCCTCGCCCTACTGGATGCCCAAGCCCTCCGAGGAGCTCTGCTACAGGGTACGCCAGCGCAATGGACGGCTCATACACATTTTAAGATGGTGGTTGGAAAGAGTTGTGAAAAGAAAAAAAATAGTGACTTTATTCTTAACCTTATAAAGGGAGACTGGTCAACCGAACAATGTACAAAGATGATTCATCTTTTTAGATAACAAGTGCTGTCAATAACTATTTTTCATTTGGGAGAGAGAGGTTAGAACCCTCCCTTCAATTATTACCCCAGGGAGTTAGAGATCCCTTCAATTGATTTGGATGGTGAAAATCATTGATTCTTTTATGATTCGTATTTTGTTCATAATATGATGCCTATTTCCCAAGTGTTTATTGTAATTTCAGTAATTACAACTTCGACTATTGATAAAACAATTCGAAACTCTTCACTCAAAAACACCAAATCAGAATTAATTTTGGAAATATTTGCAGTATTTTAAAAATTACTATAATGTAGTTTAACAATCATTGCTATACTACGAAAATAAATCGAACATTATTTATCTAAAATGTAATAGGCTTTGTTATATTAATGTACCGGAGGCATGAAAAGGACTAGTAGGGTTAATGATCCAGTCTATAAAAGCTCAGCTTTCCAAACTAATGGTCAAATATTTTCTTTGTTCTTTTCTTTTAACGTTCCATCAAAACAAATTTTACCTTTCCATAGAACTGATATAAAACAGAAAAACTGACATTTTTTCCTTGTATGCATAGCTCACAAAAAAAATTTCCTTATGTTATTAATTTAGAAACATCCACATGTGGACCTCAATTTTGTACATATTTGTAATTGTAAAATGTATTTTTGTTGCGAAATATTTTTAAAAAATTGTAGAACTAGATAATGAATTGTGCTTTTATTTAAACGAGTAAACATGTTCTGATAATTCATTAACATTAATTCATTAACATTTATTGATAATTCAAGTTAGTAATTCTGTAACCTTTTTACTTTAATACTTTAATTGAATGAAAATATCAACTGTAGAACCTGGCGATCCCCCTCTTATGCACGGTAGCATTAATGCCTTGGTGTTACGAGAGTTAAAAACAGTGGTAGAAACGAGGAGGTACTTCGCTTTTTTAAATCCCTCGTTTAAGTCCGTACTTGCTCTTTATTCTTTTATTATTACACTAGAACATGGATAATCCGAATTAAATGAAACCTATCTCTCTCTGGATTATAACTTGCGAATTTTTGAAAGTTAAATAAAAGATTCGATAGATGTATTTAACGTAAGGAACAGACCTGTTAAAATAGATGATAAATCCTACTGATGTTAACAGAAATGAAGCCAATGAATAAAAGCGGAAATATAGTAAAAATTTTACGTTTTTAATTAATAAAAAATGTACTGTAATACACCATTGCTTTACTATGTACATTAAATCTAGTTCTATGCGATTTTTTCTCAAAAATCGAATCCGGAATATTAGCAGTCTGAATTTTTGACTTCGAAATTATTGACGCTCTGCTGTACTCTACTTTCAAAACGAGAATTTCATCGCGAAACTCAGATATCTTGTATACTTTGAGGAATAAATACATTATAAAAGTTTTTAAAATGGTGAATAATTGCTTTAAAAGTGATTCTTCAGAAGTTTGTTTTGTAGGTTTCCTTATATTATATAAAGAATGGATATTCATGAACGTAGAGAGGTGTTGGAAAAGTCGAGGAATATGCCTAGTCATGTAAACCAGATATTTAACGTTAACCCTTTTGAATACGACTTTTAGACGGTGAACGACCAATGGCGTCGCGAGGCTCAGGAAAAAGAGATGAAGGCGCCCTACTACGAGCACTACAACTACAGCACTCGTCACAACCTGGACCTCCTGCGCCGCCTGCACATCCCACGTGACCGCGAAGACCCGGCCACGGTGACGCCCGGCATCTTGGACATCGACCCGGACTACTTCAGCATCGTCGAAGGCCGCCCCGAGAACGCTGCCACGTTGGGGCGCCTCGACATCCGCAAGTACCTCTCCGACATTCGCGAGGTGCTGTACACCAAGCTCATGATAGGCTACGCCGAGGACCACTGCATGCTGGTGGAGGAGCAATACACGCAGGAATTGAAAGTCATCAAGAAGATCAAAGACCAACATCAGAAGCATGTGAAAGCGTTCGAGGCGTTCCTGGCGGAAGACCACCAGAAATCCATGGAAATCCTCAAGCAAGCGGATTCTATGACGTTGCGTTCCGCTCACATGGAGGGGGACTTGAAGAGCTTGAACCGGTCGTTGGGTAGGCTGAGGAACGAAGTGGTGATCCTGGAGGACAAGTGGAGGGCGGTGAAGAACCTGCAGAGGTTCCTGTACGCCGCGAGCCCTCGCGGCTGGCGCGTGCTGCACGATGTGGAGTTCATGAAGCGCGTCAAGGACGGCGGATCGACCATCAGCATCGAGGACGTGGAGGAGAAGATGGAGGTGAAGAAGGTGCGCAGCGACTTGTCGTTGACGGAGCTCATCAAGATGTTCCACGACGACGTGGACCACCAGCCGGCGCCCGAGCTGTACTTCAAGACGCCCAAGGACCTGCTGGACGTGTTCGACAGCATCACGCACCTCAACATGGACATGATGCTGCACGCGGAGCAGGTGCGCAAGCCGCTGGACGAGCTGTTCCACACGCTGCAGGACGCGCGCCGCATGGTGGAGCAGGACACGGAGAAGCTGCGCACGGCGCTGCAGGAGAAGAAGGAGACCATCGAGTGGGAGGAGAAGCGCGCCGCGGGGCTCGAGGCCGACACGCGCCGCCTGCTCGACGACGTCTTCAAGGTGGGGCAGCCACAGCCACGCACATGCTCGCGTTTATGCACTTAGCTCCGGGGAAGCCTCCCCCCCCCCCAGCGAGCAGAATATGGGGCTCCTATTCAAAGTTCCATTTATGGTGGTTGGCTGGGGCGTCCAGAAGGGGAGGGGGCACCAAGGGAAACTTGCCTCAGACCTCGACTTAACGCTAGCCTTCGCCGTTAGCCGAATTCGTTTATTACGCTCTGTGAAGTCACGGAGGTTAAGCAAATTCGAGACTCGCGGGTTCCTGGTTGGGTGACCGGCCAGGAACCCCGGGATCTAACGCCGTGGAGCCCCTGACCGAAGGGATAAAAGGCACTGACTGACTGCGACGTGACGAGACTTGACTAATAAATAATTACTAACAGTAATGAAAGTAAATTGCTCAGTAACGGAGAATTACTCCAGAGAATGCGCTCAACGCCCAACAAGGGGTGAAGAGACGCGTTGCGTCAACGATGCAACAAATTTAAAAGAAATTGGGGCCCCGAATTTTTTTTCAATAAAAAATAATGTAAAAAATTATCTCTAATCCAAATTTAACGCTATAAGTTATTTCTGATGCATGCAGAAATGAATTTTGTTTATGAATTGGGGAAGGAGAACTTTTTTGTTCAAAATAAAGGTGCCCCCTTGTCTCAACTGCCCTAGGCCGCTGGTTTTCTGTGGGCGCCTCTCTTGGTAGCAACCAGATAACAGGGAAACGAGTGAAGGGAATGACACTTCCAGAATCTATTATGATTGTAGTCAGTAGATTCTTTTGTTACAATCTGAAATTCGTGCTTCCAACATAATTTCTGTTGCAAACACTCACCAGCAAGAGAGCGGAGAGACTTTTCTGGAGTCCTATATAATGACATTTATTTTATATTGGGTGAGCAGTTTTGCGTGGGGGGACGCTAACCTAGGTATTAATCCTAATCTTATACTTACTTTACGCACTACTTTTTACATTAGACGCTACTTATTTACATTAATTACAATCATTTGCAGTTATAATCCAAACTTACATACTAACACTGAGTTTGCCAGTCCAACTTGCACAGGCTCTTTTATGGTTTAAAGAATCTAGGATCGTTTATAATTTAAAATAGAATAGTCTTGGATCATACATAGTTTAAAACTTCGATTTGTTAAATTTAAATGCTTTTTTAAGATTCTCAGTTCTTGGAAACCTTCTCAATTAATGCCTTCAGCTTAGATACTAAAATCAATGTACTTCCATGGGTACTTTTAATTCAAAGAAGGCAATCGATAAAATAGTAAATAACAAACATGTACTAAATATGAAATTGCGACAAAAAAATAAAGTATACTGTGACCATGCACAAATGCTTACCATTACAAGAAATGCGAACAATAATGTAACAAATAATGTATATTTGAGTAGATTGTTTACGAAAAGTAAAATAAAATTATTCATGTAAAATATTAAGTAAAATTGACGCTCATTTCCATCTGTATTCATAATTCAACTTGTATACGGGATACAATAGATATCCCACAATTTAAGAAAATGTGCACGGAATACACTTCTCTTCATAGTACTTCTCACACTTAAGTGTTGTTGACTTTAAAAGTAAATAAAAAAACAACCATATTTTATGTTTGATGTTTTTCAGTTTTCGATATTTTCTTTGTAAATGAAAAACACCCGTAATTAAATTTTGTTGAAGTAAAAATGTGAAATTATAACTTATTGTATCATTGTTACTTGTGTTCCATCAAAGAGAAAACTGTTCCTTGTACCTTCTTCGAACATACTATGAGACTATCTCTCGCCCAAGAGATGACCTCGATTTCCAACACACAGCTCTTCCTCGTATATCATACGCGTTGAGCCGGTCAACGAATGCGCCGCAGGCGTAGGGCTTCTCTCCTCTCCTTCATGTACGAATATATTGCGAATTCTGATGCCTTGAGATGACCCTGAGCGCTCAGGCTTTGTGGCTGAGATTTGGTAATTCTTTTTATTTTTCAACTTTGTGTTTATCTTAGTTTTTAATTAATAAGTCGGCCACTGTCAAATAAATTCTGCTCCACATGAACATTTCATGTTAGAAGTTAATAAATGTTTTAAAATGTCGATGAATTTTGGGCCATGATTTACTGACTGAATCGAGGTTTTGCTTTTGAACATTAATGTTTTATTATCGATGACGTGTATCGATCATGTTGTTGTATCGTACTGTTTTTGATACCTCTCTTTCAAGGAGGGGTGCTCTGATCGGTAGTTTTTCATGGTTACTTCAATCAACATAAGGCGAATGCCTGCCTGAGAAACGGATCATAGCCGCCCGTTTTATTTCCAAACTTTTGCTTATCCTATCTTCACCCCTTACCTCACACACACAGTTACATGCACTGCTTTACCACCCACGTCGGACAAACAGTCAGTAGCTTGGGGCTTGGTTGCGGGGTTTCCTCGCTGGTGGGAGATACCTGATTGAAAAAGAAAATCCCGCTTACCAACCTGTAGGTCTGTGCCGGATTCCCCCGCCCAGCTGGGGAAAATCACCACCCCCTCACGCTATGAAACATGCACTACACTTACGGAACTACTGATCTGAGCTTGTTGCCGCGTCCGCTATCTCCTTGCAGGACTTGGTGACCAACGACAACATCCTGCGCATCTTCGTGTGCGTGGAGGACGCGTTCGAGATCGTGGTGGGCGCCAACGACAACAACCTGTCGGTGGTGGAGATGATGCGCGAGATCGAGCGCGCCTACGAGACCTTCATGGACGAGCTGGACCGCATCCCGCACGCCATCCTCACGGCCGTGGAGGACGACGTGGCGCTGGACGAGCGCATCGGCTTCATGAAGGCCAAGGTCACGCACTCCTTCATTTGGATTCCTTTTCTGCTTCACCCGCTTCTTTTCCGCTGCGATGTATTCCCCGTTCCTGTTCCGAAAATGTTCGGTCCTATGCCGCCATCCTCATTGATTAAAACTTTATATATTTAAAACACTAAGAACTTTCGTTTAGAAAGACGTTTGGGCTTCGTACTCTGCCAATGTCCTAGTTTTTTTTCTTTAAATGAAAGGTAGCGGGACCTAGATGTGGGATCACTTGCTATTATTAAAATATTTTATAGAGTAAACTTTACATTTGAATACTTTTTGGCATTAATAAGAACGCTTATCGTTTGTTCAATATTTCATTGTGCGGGTTCTAATCGATCTCTTGGAAGCAGTCAACAATTTATCTTCAACTAAACAGTGTGAGGTTATACTCAGCGGAGCTAACTAAAATAGTGAATTCTTTAGTTCGAGTTGCTTTCTAAGTGCGAATGATGGAGTAGTACTCTAACAAATGGACCTTTCCTTCCTCTTCTTTGTCCTATCCTCACCCCTTACTTACGCACACTCACATTTACATGCACTACACTACCACACGTCGGGAGACCAGTCGGGAGCTTAGAGCTTGTTCCGACTGGGGAGGTACCCCGTTTGTGGGAGATATCTGGTTGGGAAAATCCCGCTAGTCGACCTTTACGTCGGCGCCGTATCTCGCCATCCAGCGGAGGAAATCATCTCCAACTTCTTCGATAAAAACATGCACTACACTTGCGGGCAAAATAACCTTGGCAGGTGCCGCTCCCAGAATGGTCATTCAATCAAGCAGAACAAATGCTGAACGAGTTTTTTTTTTTTTTTTTTTTTACAATTATTCCTGTATAATACTTGTCGGTTTCCATGAGCAGTTGTGTTAGTGCGATGTGTGTGTGTGTATGTGTCGGCGCAGGTGGCGGCGAAGCAGCTGGAGCACATCAACCGGCTGGAGGTGCGCATGCGCCAGACGATGCTGCCGCCGCCGCGCGCGGGCTTCCGGCCGCTCGTCTTCCGCTCGCCTCCGTTCGTGCGCTTCGTGGCTGCGCACAAGACCGAGTGCAAGCTGGACGAGCGCGAGAAGGACCTGCTGCTGCACCTCACCGAGTACTGCCCGCAGAAGGACGACCCCACGCCCTTCCTGCAGGCGCTGCGCGACACCGGCATGCTCGAGTAGATGACCCTTCCGCGAATAAACTTATTCCAGCCGTGTTTCTTTCTACTTGCGACTGTTTTATTATTATTATTGTTATTATTATTATTATTGTTATTATTATTATTATTATTATTATTATTATTATTATTATTATTATTATTATTATTATTATTGGAAATCAGTTTAACAGACGAATATCAATGGGGTGATGGAGGCAAGGATGGACCCCCGTTTCCCCTTTCTTTATTTGGGCAAGGAGTTATTGTTTCGTTTTTGTATGTAAGGGTAGATTTTGTATTTGGGGTAGATTTTACGACTTGGCCGGGCATCTAAGCCTGGGCCTAGTTCCATTCTCTCGCTTGGCGTATAAGAAAGACATGCGGCGAACATGACGTATTCTCTCCACCGTAACTGGCAAACTCCTCCTGCCTGAGCTTTTCTGCGCCACACAACTTCAGAAACTGAGACAATTTTAAAGGAAAGCTACAACTCTATTTCCTCCAGATGGCTGTTTCATTTTTTATGAGTTATTATTATAAACATTCTCAATCCTTAGATATAGTTTCGTCGTTCAATCTGATGTTAACAAAATAATTCGAAACCGTCGCCATGCGCGGTCGCTTCGAGTACGTTGCAATCTTGTTTTAGTATCTCTAGATCGGTTTAGTTTCTCTAGTTGTGCATTTCGAGAAACATGGTGAATGTTGTAATATACTTCAATATAAAAAAAGGCGTGGCCATCTGTGTTCCCACTGAAAGGACCACAAATACAGAAAATTTTCAAAGTACGCAAGTGTCCCTAAATACCCGCATATGGAAAGTAGCACAGTGATTAGAAGGCCACACGAGAAACATGATATAACACATTAACACTCTCTGGTTTCCGAGTAACACAAAATTGGAAATTGCACGCCTGGCGATATATAGCGCGAACTCGTGTATGGTTATTGGAAGAACAATATTAGCTCACCATTACGATGTCTGCTGTTTCAAAACAATTGCGCAATAAACAATTACAATTATAATTGGTTTTGCGACAAGCAATGCGGAAATTATTGTATTTTCTAATGGAAACTGCTGTACCGGAGAACGGCGGCAGTACACGGATGATAAGCCTGAAATTTGCGGCTGAATGGAGGGCATCGAGAAGAAAGGTCGAAGGCTGTGAAATAACCCAACTCAGGTCATTCCATCACCTTTACTTCTGCCTCAAATATAATTTTTAGAGAACAAGCTCGAAATGTCCCTCGCGTTTATGGAATAACAAGGCACGCATCGCCGAAATCGCGCTCGTGGCACATAGCGAAGTCGCTAGCCTTTCACCACTGAGGTCCGGGTTCGATTCCCGTCGAATCTCATGTGAAATTTGATCCAACAAAACGAGTTTGGCCGCTTCAAAAGGGCTAGTCCAACCCCTGTGAAGTGTCCTAATCCCTACCCCTTTCCTAATTCCTTCCCAATTCTGGCCGCTGGGTAGTGACGCAGGAGCGCGTAGTAGGAGGCGCATACGCGGAGATGCTACCTGGCGGTCCTCTTGACAACTGACCGTGACGTGACATGACTTAAAGGTAATGGAGGATTACTCTCCAGCGCAAAGCGCTAAATGCTCCTAAAAGGGGCTTGCAGACGCGTTGCGTCAATTTGTAAGAAGCAATTTTTTTTTAAAAAAATGTTCTTTGCACACGCCCCAATTTTCGGCAATCAGGAGGACCATGGCCGCGTGTACCACCCGTGCGACGAGGTCTTCCGCGTCGACCGGCGCAGTACTCGCCCTCCGCTGCTTGCAATTCTATCATTGGGGTAGCACCAGTACGACTTCGCAGCCTTTCAGCGTCGGCTCTTGGTCGCATAATCACGTTTCCCCAGAGCGCGCAGTCGTGCATCACGGCGTCGCAACACGTTGCACGTTCAATGCCGGACCGGTAGCGGTAGCTCAGTACATCAACTGATGTCACTGCAGCGCCTCTGACCGGGAGGTCCTAGGTTACACTCCTCACGGCGGCAGGATTTTCGACACTAGCTTTTCAGCTAGGTCGAATTCAGTCGCTGTCTGGAGGAGAGTTCTAGCGGCTGGCTGCTCTGATCGGTAGTTTTCCGTGGTTTCTCCGATCAACACCAGGCGAATGCCGGAGCAGTACCCTACCAAACGGGCCACGGACCGCGCGCGATCTTTCCTTCTCTTCCTTGCCCTATTCTCTCATCTTACACATACACTAACACTAACATGCACTACACTACCACATATTCCGGGAGACCGGTTGGGAGCTTAGAGCTTGTCCCGGCAGGGGCGGTGCCCCGCTGGTGGAAGAGTCCTGGGCTTAGGGAAACCCCACTAGCCGACGGTAGGTCGGCGCCGGATCTCGCCATCCAGCGGGGGAAGATCACCGCCATCTCCTGAGCAAAAACATGCACTACACTCACGGGACTAATGACCAAAGCAGTTGACGCGCCCGGAAACACGAAAAAATAAAAAAATCAATCAATCAATTGAATGCCGGCGAATGGGATTTCGTGTGGCGCACACACGCATAGCCCCTGCATTTCCCCAATATCGAGTACATATCACAATTCTCGTCTGTAGTAAACGTCTTTATGTCCGCAACTTCTCACGGTTGCTCGCATGGTACTAATACCACCAGCGCAATATTGACATTGACAAAGTTTAGGTGCGTCCTAAAAGTTGTTTCGTTATCGCGGTAACAACGGTAACCCGGGCGTTGAAAGTTATGTCCCTGACAGTCTAATGTAAAGTTTATGGTTGCTGCAGCATGCAATTAAATTGTGTTTTCGGCATTATTATAAATTTGTCGCCGCCCGGAAAATCAATATTGGCCCTTTTACACACGGTGAATACGAGACCTACAGCGTGCGGGTTTTGGCTCCTGTATACGACCTTGTAATATCTCAAAAGCTGAACATATTTTAACACAAACTTGCTGAAAATGACTGTAATAATTGGTAAATACAAGTAGCATTAGTTACAAGTAGCATAAATAAAAATGTTTCTTACATTATTTTTCAATTTCTTGTGGAGTTCGTCGTTGGTATTTTTGGAGTTTTGGAAAGGTTTTGGTCCTCGACAATCGCAAAAGACTCTTGAGTCATTTCACAGTGGATGTCATCTGTGCTTTGATGAAATATCTCATTATAAGCCCACTCTCACTTAAAGTCTTCGTTTCAGCTGAAGCCGAGTATTATACAGAAATTAAAGATCATACAAGAAGTTGAAACTAATACTGATTTAGTGTCCTAATGCGAGAACTTTTCTTTTGTCTGAAACTGTAAGTTATAGTCATTAAAATAGTAGTGATTGTAACTTCTTAATTACTTTTGTCTGAAATGACCTCTCTTAGTCCACACATATTTTATTCCTCTTATATTCTACTTGTTTGTTTCTGTATTGTTTTTAGTGGTGAGGGTAAGTGGTTTATGCCATTGCTAAATTTACTTCGTAACGTAGTAAAATAATAAATACTTCGTCAGAATGAAGCTGATTCTTTGTATGAGACTTGCTCAAATGACCTCTGATCTGAGCGAGCGCCTGCGATCGTTCGCGCCCCACGTGTGAGCAAAGACGGGAACTTTTTTCACTATTCCCCTCTCCTGTAACTCTAGAGGGACGGGAATGTATACAAATTATGGGGATAAATTGTTGACTTTTGCAACTTTAGTGCAGCCTATCTTAACTGTTCGTACTAAAATAAACTTATTCTAATTAAAAACTAATCTACAGATGTCGCTTTGCGCATGCATTAGTGACAACAAAGTATTAAATATGTATATTGAAAGTTTTTGTGATTATTCATTTTTCTTCTTTTTGTTTTTAGTTACTTTACGCTCATATTCACTCGTTCGCTGTATATACAAATACATTCACTCACACCTGCGCACAACACTGTACACTATTTAAATTTTGACTCTCTCTCTCTCTCCGACTTCTCTCAAGCGTCTGTGGTGTCGCGACATTTTGGGCTCCATGCGGCGCCATTGCGGAGAGGCGCTTTTCCGCGCCTGCCACGCGGATTTCGGGAAGGGATTTCGGAAGTCGGGGGTGCGCGTGGAGGTGGTGGCGCTGAACGCGCGGAGGGACGTGGAGTGGGTAGGCTACGCCTTCAGAAGGCACGCCAGTGCCTTACGCCTTCTGTACCGCGCACCGAGCATAACTTCCCAGTGAGAGGAGATTTCTTGTTGGACGTAGCACACGCGTCGTTCTTTCACAGTCGTTTATTAAATAAGACAAACTTTCTAATATCAATGTGTTATGTTCAGGAAAACACGCTCACTTTCTAACAACCAGTTTATTACAACAACAACAAAAACAGGAAAAATACATCAGTGGTCAGTATCTAAAAAAAAGAGTTTACTATATACTAGCAGAAATTGCCAAAAACCAGGAGATGTACCAATAAATGCGCTGGGTCACAACCACAATCCAATAGAACTATCCAGAAAATATTGCCGGGTCACAAAATAACGCTGTCCAATGCGCACTCTCCAAAAACCACTGTTTCTCCAATACACGGTCTCCGCTCAGTCTGCTCCGTCTCTGGCGGCGTCCCCATATAAAGCAGCCGGCGCCGTAGCCTCGCTTCACGGCCACCGGCTCGCCGGCTAGCTGATTATTTCTCATTGGCCGGGCGTCTTTGCCGGTCTGATGCCCAGCCGCTACCCGCCGCCGCTGCCGTCTCGCGCCGCTTTAGGCGCGCTCCTCAAATTTCTCACACACCCGCAACACAATGTTTCTTTAAACAAAAACCCATACAATTTTTTATAGTTATACATTATTCTCCTTAAGAAAAGGGTTTAGCCACGTAACCCAGAAAAAAAGTGAAATCAGATAAAACGTGATTGGTGATTTTTCATTGACAATAAATATTTGTTTTCTATCTCATTAAACGACGACAGTCTTTTGCAGAACAGTCGTTGAGTAGTATCGTAGGGACTAATTAAAAATGCGTTTCCACACAGGTATCACACTTGCTTTCACGCACCGTGTCTCTTTCAGCTCCTACAAAGGCCAGAGAGTGAAAAATAACACACGTTGCCCTTGATGTTTCATTTCATTTACTTTTTATTGGCCTTGAATTACTTAGATCAGTACAATGGTACTTTTACATAAGAATTTTGATGGCTTAAATTAAACCTTAAAAATTAACTTAATTCTAAAAACTAGCTACATAGGGTAAGGGAGCTCATGAAGCGCCTTACTTATTATCGAATTCTGACTGCATATTTAAGAAAGCTTGGAATGGGAACCTGTTTTTAACTCTGGTACGGGAATCAGGGATATGGGCGAGGTTGAAGTGGGAAAGGTGGTCGATTTGGTTGATGTAAGAGTAAAATTTTTTGGATATCTTGGTAATGAACGGGTTAATGTACGGAATATTTAGTTCTTTGTGCAACTGATGATTTGAAACGAACCATGGGGCTTGAGTGATTGCTCTGAGGTATTTATTTTGAACTATTTGGATTTTGTTTAAATTGGTTCTTGAGGCACTTAACCAGATGGGACACGCATAGGTCATAATAGGACGTATGTAATTCTTGTACAGGGCTATTGCGTTGTTTAGAGAGAGTTTGCTTTTGTGATTGATGAGTGGTTTTAGTTGAAGAATCTTTACTTTTGCTTGGTGTGTTTTTGCATTAATATGGTCTTTCCAGAGGAGCTTAGTATCCAGATTTAATCCTAGATATTTGATGTTTTGATTACGTGGCGTCCAGGGAATTGGTGAGTTATTAATTTGCAGGGGGGAGGGGTGAACATTTGTCTGAGTGTGAAAATTTTTGCGTTAGATTTTACGGCATTGAGTTTGAGTTTCCATTTTGAAGCCCATTCATCTATTTTGTCAAGATGTCTTTGAATCTTATTTCTTATGATGTTGCATGAATAACTGGACCCGTATATGATGGTGTCATCTGCGAATTGCCCGATGTTTGTGTTGGGTGCAACTGGGATGTCAGCTACATAGATATTAAAAAGGATGGGAGATAACGGAGAACCTTGGGGAAGGCCTGCTTGTATGTTTCTGGGGTTTGAAGTGTGATTATCTATTGTGACCGCAAAGGTTCTGTCTGATAGAAAACTAGATATTGTGTTGAGTAGATATACTGGGGTGCCTATAGATTTTAATTTGTGAACGAGACCAATGTGCCAGACTCTGTCGAAGGCCTGTGTTAGATCTAGACATGTGACGATTGTGTGGTGCTTTTTCTGGAAGGCTTCTTGAATGTATTCATTGATCCTTAGTAATTGATGCGAGGTTGAGATGGAATTGGTGAATCCAAATTGATGGAGGGGAATAGCCTTAGTGTTATTAGTGTAATGTTTTAATCTTTTAAGGATAATTTTATCTAGTAATTTAGCTAGTGTGGGTAGGAGACTGATCGGTCTGTAACTTTCCGGATTGTTAAGATTTTTGTTGGGTTTGGGTATCGGAATGATGATAGAGTACTTCCAGTTTAGTGGATAGTAGCCTAATCTGAAAATTGAATTGTAAATATTGTTTAAGAAAGCTATAGTGTTTTCTGGGAGATTTTTGAGGATGATGTTAGAAATTTTGTCATGTCCCGGGGCCTTTTTATTTGGTAGCAACCTAATCAGGGCCTTGATTTCTTGAGGGGTGGAAAATTTGATTCTGTTCGGAACATTAAAATTGGGTGCGAGGGCTGATTGTTTTATAGAGTTGTGGTCGAGCTGATTGAGAGCCGAGTGCGATGAGAACGATTGAGCAAAGTGATCTGCTAATATTTCGGCTTTTGCTAACGGGACGTAACACTTGCCTGTGGGCGAATTTAATGGAGGTATGATTGTTCGTTTCTTTAGAATTCGTTTGGTAAATTGCCAGAGTGAATTATTATGAGTGTTTAACGATTGGATCATGTTATCGTACGAAGTGTGGTAATAGTTCTTAATAGCTTTTTTGGAAATATTCGTCAATGTATTTAGTTCTTTTTTAATTAAGGGACTTTTGGTTTTAATCCAAAGTCTTCTGGTTCTGTTTCTTGTTTCGATTATGTTTAAGATGGATTTCGGTAGATCGTTGTGAGGTTTTTTGTATTTAGCCGGCGGGTTTTCTTTTATTATTGAACTGATTGTGTTTGAAATTAAGTTGTTTAGTACGATTATCGATTGTTCTATTTCTATTTTTTTGTTTAGAATTTTAAATTTTGGCATAGACTTGCTTAGTATGGTTTTGAAGGTTTTCCAATTGATATTTTTTGTATTTAAAGTATGTGAGGGTGAGTGAGAAGCTGGGAGTTGCTGTGTCGAGATTATTACGGGGAGATGGTCAGAGTCGAGTTCCCAAAGCGTGTTTGTGAAAAATTTAATTTGAGAGTTGCATATTGCTATGTCGAGGATATCCGGAAGCTTATTTATGTCCTTCGGGATGTGCGTTGCTTCGACTGGTGCTATTATTTGCAAATTAAGATCCGAGATGGTTTTTTGAAGAAACCTACCGGCTGGATTGGAAGTTCTACAGCCCCAGGATGTGTTTTTAGCGTTGAAGTCACCTAATATAATAGTGGGGACTGATTGGTTAATTAAATCGATGAAATTTGTTGTATGAAGCTTTATTTTAGGTGGCTTATATAGAGCTATTAGAGTGTGAATTTGATTGTTTATTGGTAGGTTTATCGCTGTGCACTCGAGACCTGGGCTGGGAGGCAGGTTCGTTTTGATATATGGGATCGAATTATGTATTAGGAGTAGTACACCTCCGCCTGTAGTTGACAGTCTATCCTGTCTTTGTGTGCTGTATCCGGATATTTTAAAGCTGTCTTTAGGATTTAGATGCGTTTCGGTGATTGCGGCTATTTTTACATTGTTGGCTCTTAAGAAATAGAATAGTTCAGTTTTCTTGTTTGAGATTCCATTGGCATTCCAATTCATGAGGACAAAGTTATTGTTGTGTTGGTGCATTACCAAAGTTATTGATCAACGCTGACGAAATTGAATTTTGAATATTACTGATTAAAGAGGGGATGATTGAATTTAGTAAGTTAATAATAAAGCTAGAGATGGAATTTACAATTGAGTTGATGAGAGGGGAGTTGTGATTGTTTGAATTTGTAGTGTTGGGGGTGGGGGATCTACGTGTGTTTCCATTATTTTCTCGAGCAGAAGTATATCTATTGTTGGGGTTAGGAGGGGCGGGGTTGAAGTGTGCAATATTTCCTGTGAGAGGGAGAGATGGAAAGCCTTGGTTTGAGAGTGTGGGAGGAGGATCATTGGTTTCGTTAGTTTTTTTTGTTCTGGTTTGACGGCTTTTGGTTGCCGACTCTATTAAGTTCTTGTAGTAAGAACATTCTGGAGTACGTAGGTCGGCCCGATGAGCGCCCTTACACAGTTTGCATTTATGAGCATTCTCCTTATTCGGACAGTTAACTGAATAATGACCTTCTGCACAGTAAATGCAAGCTAGTTCGTGATTACAATTATTTTTTGTGTGCCCGAAATCAAGGCAACGCAGGCATTGAATCGGGCCCTTAGTTTTGTTCCTTTTTTCCGGCTTTACGCACAGGTTACAGATTTGTTTGGTTTGTAGAATAGATTCTATGTTCTGAGAGCCACTGAATTCCGCGGCAATCACCGGTATTGCACAATTGTTTTTGTAAAGTCTGGTGACACTTAGCAGGGAGGGGTGTTGTGATTTGAGGTCTTGGTATAGTTCCTCTTGGGTAATAGATACATGCACGTTCTTGAATATTACCGAGAATTTCTTGTTCCCCGGATCCTTGTATGAATGAAAGTTCCTTTTTGTTTTGATGAGGTATTTTATGGCTGTTCTAAAGTCTGCAACGGTTGTAAACTTAATTTTAAGTTTGTTGTCGTTGTAATCAGAGGTGAATTGTGGAGTTATGTTATTTTTTATTTCCCTATTAAACTCAGCTACATTTGAGACGAATTTCACATAAATTGGGGGGATTTTCTCATTTTCCGAGTTTTCCGGGTGGTTGGCATCGACAAACGAAAACCTATTGTCACGGTCCTCCATATTTTCAAGGGGTCCGAATGGGTTGTCAACTGGTACTGAATATTGGTAATCAGCGTCTTTGGTGGGCTTTTTAAGAGGTTGTTCTGTTTGGTTACAGTCTGCATGACCTCTCTTACCGAAGTTTCCGTTTACAAACACAAATTCACTTTCACTGGGAGACACGTTCACTGCGCCATTGCACGGAGGTTGGTTACTAACCTGATGGGGGCCACCTGTGGCCAAGTCAAGGTATGAAACGTTTGTACCGACTATGCTGCTGCCGTGAAACTGCACGTTGGGATGGCTGTTATGGTGTTGGAGTCCCATGCTGTCGATGCCGGGGGGGAGGTTTTGAAGTTGATGAGTGGAGTTTACCTCCATGGCGCTCTCTGGGTTGTAGAGAAGTGCCATTGATTCTGCTACGGCTTGGCCGAGGCCAAGGCCTGCTGAAGTGACTTCACTGTTTATGTTTTAGGTACTAACACTTGAAGAAAAGAATTATTACTAAATCACTATAGAAAGTACTGAACTAGTTAAGAAGCACTGTTAATTCGTAACACACTGCCAGACTGGAAGACCGCGAGAGTAGAGAGTGAAAACACAGCTCGACACTGGCAGAATTTCCGTTAGCCGCGCTGCTCGGAGCTCCACTGGGGACGACTGTTCCCGACCGAGGCTCGATGCGAAGTGCC
>BLKR01010559.1:0-52338 GCA_011170035.1 Teleogryllus occipitalis | reverse complement strand
AAGCGATACGCTCGGGTCGGAGGCTCGTTCGCGAATGCTCACGGAGTATTCGAGCAATGGTCTGACTAATGTGACTGTATACTGACTGAATAATGACTGTATGCTACTTCTTTGGACTTATTTACTCCTTTTGACTTTCTCATAGCAAAGTTGCCTTCAAGCTTTTTTTTTGGTTATTTAAGGTCGCTTCAACATCTAAGGTCATTAGCGACCACTATTGCTGTGAACGGTATGGTAACTATGTGGATGAGACAATATGGTGATTGATGATAAGTGGTGAAAGGACGAACACAAATACAACCATGCCTGAGGCGGGACTCGAACCCGCGACCCTTCGGTCCGAGATCACTACGACACTACTGCCTTAGCGATCTTGGCCACCGGGCCGGCGACTTCAAGCTTTATTCCATGCTCAATTCCCATTTTCTTTCCAAGTTAACTTACTGTTTAAAATTATCTCCAGGTAACTACAAATATCTCTATATGGAATTACCTTATCCGAATGAGAATAATTGCATTTTAGTGAGGATAGTTTAAGAGTACAAGGAAATACAAGAGAATAGTTTTACTTTTAGAGAAGCATTAATTTCCATAAGATTATTATGTGCCCATTTTAAAAGTGTGTCGATTTCATCTTGCAGAATATGTTGATCTTTCTCCTCAGTTGAGAAAGCAATAATTATCATGAAAGCTTTGAATATCACTAGCCCTATCACACTGCCCTGCGCCACGCCAGATGCTATAGTTGTGATTGCTGAGTACGAGTAACCTACCCTAACATATTGGGCAGGCCTTTAATAAATTCGTTAATCCAATTTACGACTCGTTTATATAGGCCTGATCATCCTACTTTGTTTATTTCTTTATTTTATTTTTATGTCAAAAAACAGTTAAAACTGCGTATGAGGAAAATGGGGAAAAGTGAATTGTGTGCACATCTTCAAAATTCTGTGATCCCTTCACTAAGTCATATACTACTTAAATTTTGAAGAAAAAAAACAACAAAAAACCTTCCCATGCAATAAAATCTATTTTCAAGGATAAATAAGCAATAAATTTTGGCTCTTATCCATGTTGTTTAAGAGTATATCGTGCGGAACAGGATCAAAGCGAAGTCTATGACTATTGCGTCTTTTCTGCCACCCCTATTTATTAAATCAGAGATTTCTTACGATACTAATGCTAATAATTGGCTCTCGCAAGAATGACCCTCTCAAAAACCATGCTGTCCATCATATATCCAACCTCTTGTACTCCAGTCCTTCCTAATGTAGTTTGTTATATCGCGTTTTACTACTTTGCATACTACGGAAGCTAAAAGGACGGTAATTCTCCACTGCGGATCTATCTGTCCCTCAAAAATTGGCACATTTATTTCTCGTTTCCAGCCGTACGGAATGCTTTGATTGTTGATAGATTGATTGATTGATTTTTTCGTGTTTCCGGGCGCGTCAACTACTTTGGACATTAGTCCCGTCAGTGTAGTGCATGTTTTTTTCGGGAGATGGCGGTGATCTTCCCCCGCTGGATGGCGAGATCCGGCACCGGCCTACCGTCGGCGAGTGGGGTTTCCCCCTAACCAAGACTCTCCCACCAGCGGGGCACCGCCCCAGCCGGGACAAGCTCTAAGCTCCCGACCGGTCTCCCGGAATATGTGATAGTGTAGTGCATGTTAGTGTAAGTGTGTGTGTAAGGGGAGAGGATAGGACAAGGAAGAGGAAGGACAGATCGCGCGCGGTCCCTGGCCCGTTTGGTAGGGTATTGCTCCGGCATTCGCCTGGTGTTGATCGGAGAAACCACGGAAAACTACCGATCAGAGCAGCCGGCCGCTAGAATTCTCCTCCAGATTGTTGATGGATATTTGAAATAGCTGTACAAGATACTGAATACCTTACCTTGGAATTTAAGGATTTCCTCGAATGTATTATCGGGCATAATTTCCTTGATTTTGAAGTAATTCTCAGACTACTTTACTTTCTATAATAAGTTGAGATCAATCACCAGTTGGTTCGACACTGATTTCTTCATCTTGTTTTGTTTTTTTTTTGCTAGAAAGAAGACAGATGCAAAGAACGCATTGAACAATTCTGATTTTCCGTCGCAGCAAAATACTAATCATTCATGGTTTCTTTCCATGACTGGGATAGCATTGGTATTCCTGTTGCTGCGTAACCATCTAAACGTATTACCAGAATTTGCTTTGGATCATTACGTTTTTCCTAGAATTCTGCCTGGACGCATCTTTTCTCCTGCGAAAATTCTTTCAACAAAGTGTGGTATTGTCAGTGAGAACCTTAAAATTTGCTAACGCGGAACGCTTTTCTCGCACGTTTCTTTAATCAACGTGTTTTAGTGTTGTAATAAGTGGGGTTTGTGTTTTCCTTGACATGTTGCATATCTCAATATCATCTCCTTCTTAATCTATCCCAAATGTCGTTTATATTATTACCGTTATTTACCTGTACTTAATTATTTAAGTGATTGTGGAATCCAATTACGTTAATATTTTTAAATTGCCATATTTCTCTACTATTATTTAACACTTCCTGTTCCTTTCCACTCGAGCGTCATTAGGACGCATTGATGGCCGCTTATCCCCGGGAGCACTGCGGCGGTAACATACAGGTGGTCTGGTTGTAGGAGGAAGACGTCGAGTAGCGAACCTCCCCTGGTTGGTGTCGTCTCAACTTGTTTCAATGCGTTTTCCCACACCAGCGATAACGACAATTTTCTTTGAATATTTTTCTACTCACGTCAGCTCAGTTAACTTCGAAAGAATATTCAAATCCTCATTAGGTATTCATACTCTGCAAAAACTGCAAGGGATACATTATTTTTGTCCGACAATTCTATTCTTATAATATCTGATTCTTAGTCTGTAATGTAAAGTTATTACATTTAGCTGTAATTTTACACAAATGAATACCCCTTCCCCTGCCTACTCGGTCTCGTCTATACACTACGTAGTTTTAATAAATATTTTAAAATTATTAATATTGGTGTCAAGCCATGATTGAGTACGTACAACTATATCTAGGTGTATTGTTTCTAAGTGGTTATTGAATTCTATGGACTTATTGACTTACTTCGATAATTTACCCGCAACATAATTAACATATCTTTTACATGAGTATTTTCCGTCAGCTCTTGTTATCTTTGATTAGGCCTGGGAACAAGAGAACCACAAACTCTAGAGTACAGCTGTCTGAATCGAGTTGCTCCTCACCTATTGAGGTGGTCTCCAAAGTCTCGGTCTGCAAATCCAGCTTTTCGGACCAACAAAGAACACATTTGCACATTCTGCCAACCACTCAAAATATGCATTTAGAGAACGAAATCTACGCCATTCTACTCCTTTTTCCCTTAATACACCGCTTACAACTAATTTTACCATTAAAAACTTCTCTTTCTCCGTCTTCTCTAGGCCGTAGATGTCTTCCATTACACAGTTTGCTGAACGTCCCCGTAGGTCGTTTGTCCCCGAATGAACCACCACTACTTAAAATTCTGCATCTTCACGTTCTTTCAACATTTCGTCCGTTTGAAATCTAGAATAACTGAACTGTAGCTTGTTCAATTTCTCTCCCAACATGCCCTACAATGGATTAACCTATGATTAGAAACTTTTTGCTGTCCATTTTCTTTGCAATGATTCAATTTTTCAGTCTGTTACTCAATGTTATTTTCAAATGTACCCGTTTGTATTGTTCTAGCTGTTTCTCTAACTTCTTGATTCTTTTCTTTTCTAACTTAACACACATTTCCGTACACTTTCCGCAAATGTATTGCTCCAAATTTGCGTTCACTGATTGCAGATTCCCACACTTAATGTGGTATCACAAACCGTACTGTTCTTATCTTGCAGCAGATTCTAAATACCTTCCGCAGCATACAAACTTCACCGTTACCTATTTAGTTTACTTGCAACGTTCGGGTATCTGGTTCAAAATGAATTTCCACGCCACCTATGACTAGCGGCACTCCTATAATTATCGCCGTTGCCAGTACGTTTCCACTTTTGTCCAGTGTCCGCTGTCCCAGACGGAGCGCCCACAGTCCTAAGCGCGCGGTAATCCTCAGAGAAAAGACCAAGATTACTTCGAAGGCCTTGAACACGTCAGCATATCTTGACCGCCACCGAGAGACTATGCATGCAAAATGCAGACGAAGATGAAATAACAATAATATTATTATGCTAGGGAAGTAGATAATTAAAGTGATATTTAGAATTCTCCTTCATGAAAGTAATGATTATCTCGTAAATATCTACTGGTTTTCCCATTAACGTACTTCGTTTGTCGACAATCAAAAAAACGTACATTTAATCTGCATTTGAGTTGATTTATTTTCATAAGAGACGGTAAAAACTGTGTCTCACGTCTGGAGATGAAACCTTTTAAATATGTTTCTTTTCGTAATAAAAGATTTATTAATTTTTAAGATAATTTTTATGAAGTAAGCCAGGATTTCGATTCTATTATGGAAAGGTAAACGATTTCTTATTACAAACCGGATTTGTATTACAGAAAATAAGAATATATCAAATCTTATCTTATTTTGTTTTTCTTTCAATGCAGCAATATTATATCTTTCATTCAATATTATCTTTCATTCAATCCAAGAATAAATAAGATCGGTTTAGTAAGAGCTTCAAACGAACGTTTAAGTAGTAACGAAAGTATTTTAAACATACAGATATATAATTTGTATTTCATGAACCCGTGAGTGAATCTAAATATGTGTATATGCATTTGTTATATCATGCAGATAAAATAAAATTGAGTTACACATTTTAATGTCTTACTATTATACACTTAGGTGAGTCAACAATTAGCCGGACAATCGTAAAATCCCTTTTGCAGTAGTAGTGCGTTCGGCGAAGCGTGCCTAAAGATGCCAGGAAGTGTGCAAAAGAGTCATACAATCTTGCGTTAGAGAACTCCCAGAAATATATATATATAGCTAGCAGAAGAAAGAGACAACTACACGTAATTACTGACAGTGCAACGACTCACGCAAGCATCCGTCCGTGTTCATTCCGAAGCACTGGAGCGAAACAGCCGGCTTCTGAGGGCGAGATC
Organism: Teleogryllus occipitalis; assembly: GCA_011170035.1. Taxonomy (NCBI): domain Eukaryota; kingdom Metazoa; phylum Arthropoda; class Insecta; order Orthoptera; family Gryllidae; genus Teleogryllus; species Teleogryllus occipitalis. The sequence continues at coordinate 47,257 of BLKR01010559.1, read as the reverse complement.
GGTGACTCGTTCTCTTAGATTGCGCATAGAATCCGGCACTCTATCGCTCGTCCGCTGAATGTTTTCTTTCGTTCAGTGGCGTCGAAATAAATCCAATATTTCCTCGGTTGAATAACGTTCGAATACGGAATTGTAGTAATAGGCGAAATGAGAAGTAGAAGAAGAATATAAGATAAGGAATCTGCAAGAAAAATTACACCTTGTGTTAGTTTCTTACTTTATACAGTTTAAGTTTATTGTTTTTACTAGTATATATGTCGTCTAGTATATATGTCCAATATGTCATCTCATCAATAATGTAAAATAAAATAAAACATTCACTCTTTCTAAATTCGAATTGACATTATCCACTCTTTATTAATCAAAGTCGAGATCATTATGAAATCTGCATATTAAAGAAGTTTAATTACTTCTTTTCGAGCTTCTTTTCCACATGTCTGTAACGTTCGTGTTAGCACTATTCTTCCTTCAGGTGACCTTTCCTCTCTGCAGTTCGTTGCCAAAATGGTCGAAATTTTCAGATATTCGTATAATAAGCTTAAATAAATATTCGTATAATGAGCTATAAATTCGTATATTAAGCTTGAAAATTTGCTGGTTGGCTGAGCCAAGGCCGTTTTGATCTACAGATCATCTGTCGTCCAGAGAGTAGCAGGCACGGGGCACAAACCAATGAAACTAAGCTCGCGTTCATCCTAAAAACTTAATTAATAAGGGACCAATCGGATTATTTTGTAAAAAGGTGGATTGAGAGGGGAATAAAACAACACATTTTGTAATTCATTGATACTGCAAGTCCCATTTACAAGCCACACATCATAGCGCAAAGTAAACTCAAGAACAGCTCAACAAAAATAGTAGTAATAATAGTAATAATAATAATAATAATAATAATAATAATAATAATAATAATAATAATAATAATAATAATAATAACAATAATGCATATATATTGTTAGAAGCCATCTGAATCTTCAATAAAGCAACCGCACACCTGGTCATCATACCTGTGAGTGGTTGACATACCGACCAGTAAAAACTGTGAAGAATAAATATAAAAATATTAATAATCAATAATAATAATAATTACCATGGTCTTATATGTTTCTGATCTTCAGTTCTCCAACAGAATACCTAACATAAACGTAGATACATGTGATTGGTTTGGCAATGATAGTAACAATAATTTAACAAGGTACTGAGGGTCAATTATTTATCAGGAGAATTCACTTAATTATTTATGAAACACTTGGGTTTTTTCTTTTCTGTGCGAACATATGCATTTGTTATATCATGCAGATAAAATAAAATTGAGTTACACATTTTAATGTCTTACTATTATACACTTAGGTGAGTCAACAATTAGCCGGATCATCTTTTACTATTCTGTAATTGTTAAGTAAAATGTTACTCATTACATGTATGCATCTCTCTGAAATTTCTAAAAGGGGCGTGTCACATTCACATCATATATTTGGAAAATAATTATTATTTGCACCGTTTCTCTTGCACAAAGCACCACATTGCTCTTTTGGGCACCACGTTTAAAAAAATCATTCTCGTGTTTTGAAGATATCAAGACAGTAAATATTGATAAGCATACATCAACAGTAATTAGCCGTAGGTATCTGAGGCCACCGCTATCAGTCAGAGAATGAAACCAGGTTCACTCTGCGGCCAGGGAACACTTAGTTGTCACACAGAATGAATAAGAATTTTTTTACATTCCCAACATACCAATTTATCTGCTACTTTCTCTCCTACGTAACTTGCAACATACACTGTTTCCGCATTTGCACATACCACTGCGTCTGCCTCGCCAACAACTTTTTCCACATTCATCTCATCACCCACAGAGCTATCACTTTCAACATCAAAGCACGCTAAACTTTTTGAAGGAAATGCTCCGCATTTGGAAGATTTTAGCTCAAGGAAGCTGAGAATTTTGAGTTTCCTCTCAGACTCCAGAATTTGTTGTACAGACATAAAATAATTGGCACCACTCATATGCCTGTATTGTCCAAAGCGAGCTTTCAAGTTGTCGCTTTGCATCTTACCCAGAAGAATATATTCCACTCCCTTAACTTCCAACAAATACTTGCATAACTGCAGAAGTCCTTTGACAGTATGGGAAAGTGTTGTGTGAGTTTCTGTAGTTAATTTACCAAATTTCTTTTTTAATCTTGATGGACTACTTGATATTTTGTTCCAAACATCCATCCATTTGCTAAACTGCTCTAGAAAACAGCACCTAGAATCTTCCATAGATATTACAGGACACTGGCAATCATCCTTCATGTGAAATCCCCTTGTAGGATTTTTAACATTTACGGTTTTCCACCATTGCAAGATAATCTGCAGAATCTTCTGATAACCTGTTGATTCAGGAACAGATTGTAAGGCGGCTATTGTCTTAATCGAAAAGACGATTAGCAAATGCCACATTCTGCCTCTCAATAGAGGTGGGAAATAAAACCTTCTCTGATAAGGCAGGAGATTTCTTGATGCAATCTGCCTTCTAGGACAAATACAGAGTCATGAGGTCTTCTAGTGAAGCTTTGTTAGAAACAATAAAATCGTGGAAGTCTGGAAATTTGATAGTCTTCTCAGTATCACTCTTATTGAGCCATGAATTTCTTATGCTCTTTAACAAATGAACGGTATCATACAATAAGAACAGTTCGTCAGAGGAAAAAAAAACTTTGTACTTTACATCCACCTTGTCCTAATGTCTTGTACATACACCTATTAAATTGATGGTTATCATATATTAATGCAATAACCTTGTAACCACAATCTGAAAAATCTCTCACAACACTCAAACAATATTAACAATTGGCCAGTTTGCTTGGAAACAAAGCAATTATATCTCGATTATTTGAAAAAATCGATGAAACATAAATAGTTGAACAGCAGTTCCTTCTTGAGGTCGATTGAATTACCAATATTTTGACCACTTTTATAAGAATAATTCTGATTATGAAAATCTTCAATAACATTGCATTCAGAATGTTTTAGAAGCTATTAAATTTTCTTGATAGAGTCTTTAAAAGAACAAAAATTACCATTAAAAATACTCACCTGAGCTAAAAGGAACAGTATGCAACCCGCCATAAACAGTCATTGTTACAGCGCCTCTGGTCGCGTGGCGGTTGATGGAGTATTCAGAGGGGCCTTTTGGAGAAAAACTTCCCTAAGCACTTCAGTTCAATTTAATATCCGTCGATGGCGGGGATTCCACAACGAGGTATCTCCCATTAGCGCGACATCGCCTCAGCCGTGACATGTTCCGAGCTCCCGACTGGTCTTCCGGCGTGTGTGGTGGGGTACAATCTGTAAATGTGAATGTAGAAAAGGGGTGAGGATTGGATAAGGATGAGGAAGGAATGATCTTCAGAGGTTCGTTGTCCATTTGTTAGGGTACTGTTTTTCCATTTGCCTTGCGAAACGACGAAAATAACCGATCACAGCAGCCGGCCGCTAGAATTCTTTTCCGTACAGCGGCTGGATTTGACCTAGCCTTCTAGCTAGTGTTGAAAATCCGGCCACCTTTGGAACTCGAACCCTAGGACCTCGCTTCAGAGGCTTTGACATCAATTGATGCCCTGAACCATCTAAGCAAGTATATTTTGGGAAAACCGTACATGATATTATTTCAAGATCTGTTTTTATGATCAGATTTCAAAGGGCTTCTTGTAAGTACTGTGGCGTCGTGCAACGAGCCGGGCCCGGAAAAACCGTTACACACCCACGTTTAAGCCGGATGTGGGTTGGGGGCGGTTGGCACGCGCCGGGCCGAGGACGCGCTGAATAGGCCGAAGGGATGGGGCAGGGAAGCCCCGCTCGAAAATAACTATAGAGAAAGGTTAGGGTGCGAGGCAAGGACGATGTCGCAAGAACCTAGGGTAATAGGGGGAAAGGCGAGAACAAAATACCTTGCCTCAAATTTTTTTTTATAAAATTCACTCTGGTCTTAAAACAAGTTTCGCAGCTTTTTTATAAATTGTGGTAACTAGATAAATTGTGCTTTTCTAGAATATTTCGCTCTTGTAAGCTCAAACATAAAAAAACAAGTAACATTTTACAATCTAATATTCAATGTCATAATTCTTAAAAAGGTTTTAGAAATTTTTCTTTTAAATGAAATTATTAAAGCAATTTTACTTATACTAACTAGAGCTCCTAATACAGATTGCTATCTTTCTCATTGTTAATTTTCCCTTCCAGCGTATGAATTTTTTTTTCCTAGGGCTTTTATCCAGCCGACAGCCGGTTGCCCTTTACGTCCCGAAGGGACGCATATTCGACCATACACTAGACAAACACTCTTGCGGGCTCCTCTGATCTGGGGTCAGCAGAACGCGAGGCCCTCCGCGACAACACACACACACAAAGTCAAGGGACAAACAGCCATGCCCAAGGCGGGACTCGAACCCGCGACCCTTCGGACCGAAGCGCTGAGTCTGTACTCGCTCTTAGCCACCTCGGCCATCCAGGTCGGCGCGTATGAAATTTCCCTTTTCGAAATATAATGTTTTACTGTCGAATGTTCATCTGGCCTTTGCTCTACTAATTCTCTCCCCTCGTGTCCGCGAGGCACACGCACGGTGTGGCCTTGACCTACCCGCCCGACGCGAGCAGTGGTATTTTCAGCTTCTCCGAACATTTCGGAATTAAATTTGATACGAAGTCTGAATACAGAGTGGAACGAACTGCAACGCTTGCTTTTACGGAAGACATAGCACTTTAAGCGGGTACAGGCACGTAAAAATGCCGCCGCACGAAACAAAATTAAGACCGTTACGTCTTCCTTTATATGAATCCTGGGGGCGATTGGCGAGGACGATGAATTCTTCTCTGCGAAGAACCCCTTGTAGCCATGGAGCAAACCGCGTCCTAGACTCTTATCCTTTGTATGATTTATGATGTCTAGTGCCTAGTGATGATAAATCTGCTAACACTGGACCGCTAATTCTGATCTAATGATCTTTAATTATTAGCCTAATGAAATAAGCAATTTAATTTCCTTCTTAGAAATGATTACATGTAGGAGATGTGCGCCTTTGAAAATTCTGAATTCCAGAAAGTGGATTGTTGCGGATATGTGCTCAAACAACACAATGATACAAGCAAGAAGTTTTCGAGTTCCCCATTTAAAAAAAATCAATGATTGTATCTCTTTTTACAATATTCACAAAATCCAAAATGAACAAAGCACATAACAGTGACAGAGGGACTCATCCTGTAAAAAATACACTAAAATCTAATGACAAAGTACACACTTTTAAACAATTTTCATTATTATATAAAAATAGAACAAAAACAATGTCTCTATATGAATAGTGTAGGTTGCAATAGGATAATTTACAATCAACTGCCGTTCCTATTAACTCCACTTAATATTCCTTAACTTACCAACTTTGTACATTACAAATTTTTTTCAAGACTTACTTATTTTGTGTGCAGTAATTTGTACTCTTACTTTTCTGTCTTAATTTGTCAAAAGTTATATAAATCATCAATAGTGGCCATAAAAGATTGAGAAAGTGATACAAATATCATTCTTATTCTGACAGATTCTTTCTCTGAGAATTGAAATACTTCCTGAGCTTTAGATGTACGAGTGAGTCACGTACCTTTAACACCTCCGGTAACTTTTGAACGGTTGAAGTTATCGCCATGCAGTTTTCACGAAAGTGCATGAGGGAATGGGGCTAACTGATACATGTATTGATTTATATATTGTCACTTGTAGTTTACGAGATATTGGAGGTAACTTTGTTTTCTCAAATGGAACAATACAATTTGGAGAATGTCATGACAAGCGTAAAAAGACAAATTCAGTGATATACATAATGCCATAAGCTAGATATGCACTTGTTTGAGTAATTTTGATTTTTTTGCCACTCGTGTTTAACGGATATTTTGAATGTAACAGTCCGCCGCACAGGGTCACGCAGAGCTCCCCCAGCAAACGCGCGCTGGGGGAAGGGAAGCTGGTTTTAGAATCAGACGATATGAAACATATTCCAAATATTCACAAAACTGTTGCAATTTTCTCTGAACTCTTTCGACCCTCTGCATTTTAAGATTTTCTGTATTTCTTCGATTGAAGGATTGAAAATAAGGATTTGTCATAAGTATGTACTGTAATAAAATTGTTTACTTCAACTCAATTGAATGAGGTTTTATATCACAAGATATTAATGGGATCTTGAAAAAACACAATAAGAATTAAGACTGTACAAAGAATATTGCACATTTTGAGCAAATAATTTTAATGTTGATAAGCACACAACCTAACTTAGAGATAGAAACAGAGGGATAGTTATTATCATTATCTATCTGCATTTTTCTTTTCACAAGGCATTATTACAATCTCATTAATCATAAAACTATTTGCTGAAAATAGACCACATTCTATGTGCAATCTTAATAATTTAGTCTTATAGTGTTAAGTTTCCAAGATCCCATTAATATCCTATGGTATGACACCCTTTTAAATGCAGTTACATGTATACTACTTATGACAAATCCATATTTTCAATCCTTCATTCAATAAGTAATACCAAAAAATCTAAAATTACGGAAGGATGGAAAGCAGAGTTCAGGAAGAAAACAGTTTTGTGAATATTTAGAATATGTTTCGTGTCTTGAAATACCAAGATCGATTCTCTTCTCCGAGCGCGCGTTAGCTGGTGGCTTTTGCGCTGCGTGACTTTTTTTTAATTCGTTGCGTTCTTAATTTTACTTTATTGGCGCAACGCGCCTCATCGCTCCTGGTCGAGCGATGAGCGCTTCTTACGGAGTAATCCTCCATTACGATTATCAACTACTACTCCACTATACTATGTCCAGTTTCGTTTCGTCTCGTCTAATCAGTTGTAAAAGAGGACCGCCAGGTAGCACCTCCGCGTACACGCCTCCTCCCACGTGCCCCTGCTCCCACCCAGCGGCCAGAATTGGGAAGGAATAAGGGGTGGGGTTTAAGACACTCACAGGGGATGGACTAGCCTTTGTGAAGCAGCCAAGTCGTTTTGTTGGAACAAATTTAACATGAGATTCGACGGGAATCGAACCTGGACCTCAGTGGTAAAAGGCTAGTGTAGTGGATTGTTTCATTGAAAATAAAATGAGTTAAATATGAGTCGTAAAATATCAAAATTACTTTAAAAATGCTGGTCTAACATATGACAATATGTATAACATTGAATTTGTCTTTTTACGCTCATCATGATAGTCTGAAAAACGTATTGTTCTATTTGAAAAGAGCAAAGTTACCTCGAATATCTCGTAAAACGCAAGTGATAAAATATAAATGAATACTCATATCAATTAGTCCCATTCTTTCATGCATTTTCGTGAAAACTGTATTGTAATAACTTTACCCGTTCAAAAGTTACAGGAGGTGCTAAAATTACGTGGCTCTCACTGTAGACAAGATGGACCACCTAAGTTGGTCACAGTAAACTTCTTGAAAACGGTTTGAGGTTTCGAGATGCTAGAGTATGTACCAGTTTTGTTCTTACAGTTTCATTTTGGAAATATAATAATACAGTAAATTTAGTTAAAATAAATATTGGTTTAATTATCAATGGTGATGCATTTTTGTATCTTTACGAGTATATACACTAAACGAACAAGTGAGAATTTGACAAAACAAAAAAATATATTACAATAAACAAAAATAACACATATTTCTGTTCATACTCGAATCAGAAATAACAAAAAAATTGTAATAAACATTGATAAAAGTTCAAAAATTTAATGTACAAAGTTCTAATATTTAGTTGAATATCTTTTAGCTTTGTTAATTCAATGCAGCGAAGATGCAAAGCTGTTATCAAGAGTCTAGCAAACTTCCGGACTAATTTTTTTCCACTCTTACAAAACAATTTTCTTTGCGACTTGTTTCGACGAAATATTGTATTTTCTTGTTCTGACTTTCAATAAGGCCCCCATATGTTCGACTGGATTGAAATCAGCTGATTGTAGTGGAGTATGCAATTGTTTGGATACGTTTCAAGTTAGCTATTCCGTGTGTTACCGTACGTTAGCTGTCGTTATCTTTACGAAAGATACAAACGCATGTCATTTCTAATTTACATACACTTGATATTTATTTTCAAAATATGATTATAAACTGGTCCATTATGCCATCAATAAAATGTAAGCTTCCCACACCGTTCGATGACATACCTTCTCAAACTATGATTGATCAGCCTCCTTGTTTTACTGTAGGCAGCGTATTAGCCACGTTATAATATGTGATAGCCATTCTCCATACTTCAAACAATCATCAAAACCAAAAACATTAATTTTTTCGTTAGACCAAAGGACAGAATTCCTGATCTTTATTAACATACTCTTTGGCAAACTTGAGTCTCAGAGCATGGCTATTCTTACTTACGGCCTCTTCCTGAGAATTCTTCCTTTGCAGTAGGGTATCCGGCGGAGGGACTCACTTCTTTATCTGTGGCCATCTTCATCAAAATGCGCAATTTTGGTACACTTAATTTAAGCTGTGCATTGATTTCCCTTACAAGGCGCTCTTCTCTCGCGTCTAAACTTTCCTCTTACTTCTTCAAAGTAAATTCTTTGTGAAACTGTTAAATTTAAATTTGTTAAAAACATCTTGCACCATTGAATGCGTTTTATTTACCATTTGTCCTATATTTCTTAATGAACTACCTTTGAGGGTTAGATTAACGATTACTTCTTTTAAACAAGTACCGAGTTCTTTCTGCTTACCCATATTATACGAGATGAAACCAGTGTGAAGCACTCAAGGCCAATTTGTATCAGTTTTGCACAGACCAGTTTTGCACATAACTCCAAGTTTGTTTGAAAATTCTCCATTTATACTAAGGTTTGTATTGCGTAACCCAATTGGACGGTTTTTTACATCCATTGACCCAACGCCATTTTGTGATTCTTTAGATTTATGCACCAGGTGAAGGTGTAAACTATCTATTAAAAAATTTTCTGGCATTGAATTTGTTTTTTTGTCGATGGGATGCTAATTTGGACTAAACACCAGAACACTCCACCTTCAAAATTACATTTTGCATTAGTTGACTAACCGCCCAATCTTACGGTTTTGTTTCACATCAGTTGACTATGCGGTAAATGACCGTCGTTTGGTCACATGATGTATACAAATGATTCATACGCATGAATTCCCAAACAATGCTGCGGTATTGTTTTCGCCCGTTGTTTGCATTGCGTGTATGCGATTGCGAGTTAATCCTCCAATTGTATTTAAAGTTCGTTATTTATTTTTTATGGTTTTATTGCTAGAGGTAGATTTAGATCAGCATCTTACATTGAAGAGAATAAGGCAGGAGTTCCTTATACCTGGACAAAGCTTCCATCCAAATGACCGATTTCGGAGATACAGAATGCGCTCTCAAACTGCAATAGAGACATTATACACCACAAGATTATTTGAAATGTAATGAACATACGTCGAAAAAGAAATCCTCTTACAGTTCATGGAAAGAAATCTTCACATTTGAAGAATACTGCTCATATTGAAAATAAAATAAAAAACAAATTCCCGAAACGAAAAAATAAACTGGCTGAAGGTTAGAGAGATAGAACTCCTAAATGACAAGCCATTTACTACAGTATTCAAAACTTAATTTAAAAGTGAACAATTTGATGTTGACCTTAAAAGGAAAACATGTCTACGTTCACAAATTCAAAACGCAACTAATTTTCGTGCCCATCTGACGCCTCTTTGGCCAAACGAGTAACCAATTTCTGAAGACAAGCTAAACGATATTTGATTTCTAATGAACCTGATACCAAATTATGAACTTGCTTTTTAGCTCAAGCTCTCCAGCTACTCTGTTATCGAGGTTGTGAATGACGGCTTCGACAGACCGCAACTTGACTTTGTTGATGATGGTGAAATGTCATATTAAGAAATATTTAGTATTTTTATTTAGATATTGCATTTTTAAGTATTCACAAAAGTGTTCAGTTCCAATCCCTATAAACTACGCACATATATTTACGCTTTGTAATAGCGTTTTCCTTTCGCCACACTGGTGCACACTAAGGGAAGCTTTCGTGTGCCATTCGACCCCTAGGGTGCAAAGAAGCGCATGTTCCATTCGCACAATCACACGGAACCAGAGCGCACTCGGGGCGCCCTAAACTGCACTGACGATCGCGTCAGTGCACCGGCCATTTTGAGATTAGGTACGGAAGTTATCCATGCTGATTTGGAGTTGTGATGAAATTGTGAAGGGAATTGAGAATCTTCTGTCACGCAGGGATTCTTCGAATGATGTATATTATGTTTTGCAAGAAATGTCTTAAAATAATTTTTGTGACTTAAGCGAAGTTCGAAAAACCAGTTTGTGTTTTCCTAAAATTTAACACTGAATAAATTCATGTTAACAAATCCAGTGCTATTTAGAAACCAAAGTGTAGGTACGTCTCAATTTCCAAACGCTAATGAAATAAAAATAAAAATAGTGACCTTTACAAAATCATTCAAATATAAGTGCCAAGAAATGTTTCTCGCTCGCCCATACATATACCAGCGGAAATGCTCATATTAATATTTATATAGTTTTCAATAACCAAACAATTCTGCAGAAGCCTTTCGGTTCAAAATCTTGTGTACTATATCGATCACTGGCAAATCTCAAAAAATGAAATTTCGACACGTACGCATTTGAAGTTTTTGTAGTTTTTAAATAAAGAAATCACACGTTAATAATGTATGCATTAAGAAGTAAGAATTATCAAAAGGATTCATAAAATTTATAACAACTATCATAATTCAAAATTATTATTTTTAGAGTTCTATCAGTGTGACAGACCAAGACAGCTATCTATAACCTCACTGCGTAGCGCACACGCACTGACTCAGTTCCGGAATCCGTTTCATTTCTAGCTGCCCTTCACGCGTGTGTGGCAGCACTGTTGCAGAGTGATGACGTTTTCGCCCTGCACTAGGGTGGGTTTCAGCGCAACGAATGGAAAACGCTTTAAGAGTTTTATTATAATATTGTCATTTATTATTATTTATTTATTTATTTCCAGAAATGTTTGAAATGTTGCATTAGAAATATTTTCTAATTTTGTTTATCATATAAGGAAGATTTTTTGCAGGTCATAAAACAAGTTGTTACTTCAATAAAAAGGCAAAGAAATTGTAGAAATATTCAATAGTAATGTTGTTTTGCAACTTGTAAGTAAGTAAGTAAGTAAAAATGTAAGTCGAGATAGGCCGTGGAACACACGGCGTATACCTGTTAACCGTTGTTTGCATTTGCGGTAACATGGAAACAATTACACTGTAGAGAGCATCTGTACTCTCAGCATGAAGTTTTATAATACTGTTCCGAGTCCTCGCTGGTCACTTGCGATAAGAGAGCCAGCGTTGTTCCGACCTGTTAACCATTATTATCTAGGCATTGGGACTTCATCACTTCTGTCGGGCTGTCAGGAGTATTGTCGAGGATTTCCCGGCTTGTATTTTTTTCTTCCTCAGCTACAGTGGTGTTCTCACTTTGAAGTTCCTTGCCACGAATTGGAATAGCGGGAGAGACGCCAAGCAGGTCCAGTAAATGCGCCAGATTGTGGTTTTTCCTCGAACCTCAGTTAGTGCTCATACCAGGTCATGCAAGTTCAAAAATCAAATTCGTGTTTACAACCAAGATCCAAATTCCAAAATGTAGAATGCAAATTTAGATAAGTAAAAAGATAATACAAATAACAGCTCAAGCACTGAAAAAAGGATCCCATAAATCGCAACAAGGTTTCAATAGTTACACAAAACCTTCCTACGCGAAACGGAGACCTTGTTGCTTTACTCCTTTTCCTGATTACGACAGCATCTAAGATAAATGTCAACCTTGCTAGAGCAATCGTCCTGTGATTTCTGAGTGTGATGTTACTTCGTAAACGGACCTGTCGGCCTCATCAAGACTAATCATGTTGCAGAGCAAAGTCAGGTTACAACCTTGCCAGGTTTATGGTACGAGGTTATCCAATGTAGGGCAATGCCACGAATTCCATAAGAAAGTAGTTTTGAGAGCAAGATGTTATGGTTAATAACGTGAAAATCTTTCGAAAGGTCTAAAAATATTCCAATGGGTTCTTCATTTTGTTCCATTGATGAAGCAACATCTTTAAGGAAAGAAGAAATGGCAGTTTCCGTAGATTTTGATTTTCTAAAACCTTGTTGTGAGTCTGAAAACGATTCATTTTTCCTGAAATAGGTTTCCATTTGCTCTAATAATTTTGTGAAAACTGACAAAAGAGAAATTGGCCGTTAATTTTGAATTTCATTTTTGTTCCCTTTTTTAAAAAGAGGCTTAATTTTTGCTGTTTTGAAAATATCTGGAAATATTCCTGTGCGCAAGGGAGCATTGAAAATGTGAGTTAATGGGTGTATAATGGCAAGTGCACACGATGTTAATAAACAATCCGGAAATTCATCTAAACAGCATTAATATTAATTTTTTAGATTACTGACTATTCTGAGGATTTCGTTGGAAGAAGTTTCGGAAATTAACATCGTGCCGAAATTTTTTTGAGAAGCATATGATATTGAATTTTGTGGTTTTAGTTCCTTCGTGAGATCAGCCGCAATTCTAGAAAAGCGTTGGTTGAAGAGATTCGCAACTTTTTCTGGATTACTTATTTAATTGGATTACTTGGTTAATTACGTATTGAAAAATCTACTTTTAAAAACATTCAAAATCTGTTAAACTGTAAACAAATGGTATTTAATGCTTACCATACTTTTCAATTGTATGTAATTGATAAATATAGTATTTATTTATTACATTATATATGTAGGTTGTCTCACCAACTATGAACCACCCTCGTAAGTTCTAAACCAACAACAGATACGTCATGAGGGTAGGCTCGGCTCCTGCAACCAGTGTTACTCGCTTACGCCAAGTATACTGCAGTTTCTACTTAGACTTCAGGGTCACTGAGGGCCCGCCACCACGGTAGCGTTTAGGCTTGTTTTTCGCGTTTTTCTCAGTCGAGCCGCTAGAGTCGCTTCATCTGCAGCACTGCTTGATACGGTCGCGAGCATGCGACACTTAGAAGCAATACTGAGAAAGACGCGAAACATCGTGCCTACATGCTACCGTGGTGACGGGCCTTCAGTGACCTTGAAGTCCAGCTATTACATTATATATGTAGGTTGTCTCACCAACTATGGACCACCCTCAGTATACTCAAACCGCAGTATAGATAGTCTGCTCCCCTGATAAGGTTGCTTGGGCACGGCAGATCCTATCCGTGCATTTCTGACAAGGTTATTTCAGAGAGGTGCAACAAGCAACTTCACGATGCAACTTCCAACACGTTCCAACAATCTCCGTCACGTACACGAACAATGATCCTGCTTGGGCCTATATCCCTTGTTACAGTATAATGGATCAGGTGTACTGCAACTGTTCTTTTTTCACGGTGAATGAATAGAGAAAATGTTCCGATTAGCGATGTGCTGATAAATGTCTCGAGCGCATGTTACTCAGCGAACGCCTCCCTTATTCTTGTATTTTTCTTTATAAAATTAAATAATGCCGGCCCGGTGGCCGGGATCGCTAAGGCAGTAGTGTCGTAGTGATCTCGGACCGAAGGGTCGCGGGTTCGAGTCCCGCCTCGGGCATGGTTGTATTTGTGTTCGTCCTTTCACCCCTTATCATCAACCACCATATCGTTTCATCCACATAGTTACCATACCGTTAACAGCAATAGTGGTCGCTAATGACCAAAGATGTTGATGCGACCTTAAATAACCAATTAAAAAAATATTGTACAAAATAATTACCTCCTTAATAGTTAGGGCTTTCATTCTTGTTCAAATTCTAATTATAATTATACATCAAATTCAAATTCTAATTATATATCTATACGTTTCTCCATGTACTGGTTCTGTCGACTCTATTGTTTGTGCGCAATACTTCAGTTCTGTCATTAGGAAACCAAAAAATTAAGAACACTTTTTTTATAATTGCATTTGCTGAACTGGCTAAGGTATTTTGTGGAATGACATTGATGGAAAAACGAAGCTTGGCATTTCGAATAGCTGAAGTTTGTGGTACAATGAACAGACGTTTTGCTGTAAAGGAATTTTTCGTTATCAGTGACCAACTAATTCTGACCAACGGATTCTGACTACGCAACGTGTTAGAGGAAGGCATTTACTACATAGAGGAACAAGATTTTTCAACTTTTGTTTTGGTTTTGGTTGGTTTGCAAGGGGCAGACAACACGAGTTTTTCTGCCGAAAAGGCGCTAATGTCCGCTGGAAGAGTAAAAAGATTTCCGCAGTAAAGAGAATATACAGTATATTCTCTTTACTGCGTGTATACATCGAAGGTGAGAAAGTAAAAATTTAGGATTTTTAAGTGGGCTGATTCGTGGCTCAGTGAGAAGTCGCTCGCCTTTCACCACGAAGATTCGGATTCGATGCCCAGCGATTCCCGGACAATTTCATACGAAATTTGTGCCGAGAAAATGAGTTAAGGTGATTCACAAGGGCTAGTCCAATTCCTGTGAAGTTTCCTAAACCATATAAGTGTCCTAAGCCCTATCCTAATTCCTTCCCAATTCTGGTCGCTGGGTAGGGGAGCAGGAGTGCGTAAGAGAGAGAGAGGCACGTACGCTGTGATGCTACCTGACACGACTCGTGACACGACTTGCAGACTAGTTTAGTATAATTTTATGGAGAATTACTCCATAAACAGTATAAACGTTCTACGCCAAGTTCTTGGCTTGTCACAGAAACGTGACTGTGAACGTTGTCACAGAAATAGCGAGAGAATGTATTTAAAAAAACCGAAAACATCTTAATGGTTTCAACTTTCGTAACCACCCGAAATTAGAAGATTCGTTTCAAATTGAGAGGGCGATGAATCAAGGGGGAGGGTACATTATAGGGAACATTTAGGGGAAAGGGCATTGAGAAATAACATTGTATCATCTCTCCTGTTTCTTTCACATTTTTAATATTCTGATAGGCATACATAGTTCAGTTTAACATTGCAAGCTTTTTCACATGTTTAATGCTTACTAACTATTATAAAATACTAAGCTAGTACTACTTTACAACTATATATTTCAGGGAGAAGAGACCCACTAAGCACCGCAGAAAGAATCATTCAAATTTTCAAATTGTATAAAAAAACATGTTTGGGAAATCTATTTTTTATTCTGGTGATGCTTCTTGAAGATTTGCCTAGATTGTATTGTAACATGTGGAATTGATGACATATTGTTATAAAAGTTGTGGGATAACTTAGTAATATGGTGAATGATAACCTTTTTTTAATATTGTTATTTTACTATGGTTATTTATTAAAGACTTTAATTGAAATAGTTTTACTTTTGTTTGTAGTGTTTTGATGTTTATATGTTCCCTCCAATTGAGTTTAGTGTCTAAGTGCAGTGCTAGGTATTTCACTGTTTTGTTTTGTGGAGTCTAAGGGTGGGTGTTATTATTCCCTGTGAGTGGTGCTGGTGTTGAAATTGTTTTTAATGAAAAGATTTTTGCTGTTGATTTAGATGGCTTTAATTTAATTTTCCATGTGTTTGACCAAGAATCGATTAGGTTTAAATGTTGTTGTATAGTGCGTCTTAATACGTCAAGTAAAGTGCTGGAACAATATATTGCAACTTGTGCAATGTTGATTTATTGGATGAAGGGATTTTTATTTATTCGTATGGTAGGAAACAATACAATAAGAAAAGGGAAAAAAATCACACAAAGAGAGCAATTCAAAACAATTAAAAGAACAAGTACACAATTTAAAAACAATATAGCACATTTAAGTAAAAACTATATGTCTAATTAACAATAAAAAGTTGATTTTATCAGTCTTAAAATATTGATTCTAAAGCCTTAAGTCAAGTTCCTTTGCCCATTGGGCCACATTGTCAGTTACTGCGATGAATTCTTGGGGGTTTCCAGGAAACTGCCTTCTCGGACAGTCATTGACAATGTGATGTATAGTTTGCCTGACATCCGCGCAGTCACACATCGGGCTAGGGCTTATCTTCCATTTATGCATTAAATCAGCACAGCGGCCGTGTCCAGTACGTATTCTGTTAATAGTTGTCCAAGTGCTGCGTGGAAGTGAGAAACCTCCAGGTTTCTGATTTTCCTGTAAAATAGGTTGCCATAGTGACGATACGGATCTATTCCAGGTTTCTTGCCAATCGTTGAAGCTATTGTAGTCTGAGGCTACCAAACTTTGAGCGATTGTAATCGGTGGATGACGTGATTTCAGTTGTCTCGTTGTTCTTGCGCCAATATCTTTATGTATAGGAAGTAACGGATTGTTCACAATCTTCTCATATTCCTTTTTGAGTGCATTCTTTCTCCTTATGTCTGGGGGTGGTATGCTGCTCAGCACAGGCAGCCAGTGGGTTGGTGTGGATTTGACTACTCCTGCAATAATTCTCATAGAACAGTTTAACTGCGTGTCAACGTATTTGGTATGATGAAAGGATATCAGCTGTATAGAGATTAAATAATACAGATGACAGTAGGGATCCCTGTGGAAGTCCAGCCAATATTGGTCGTGGGTTTGAGGGATGTTTATCTATTTAAACTCAGAATGATCGGTTGGTTATTAAGCTATTGATAATGTTCGTTAGGTATTAATTCTAAGTTTATACATAAGACATTGATGCCATACTCTGTCATAAACTTGTGAAATGTCGACGAAGGTTGATAGGATGGATGGTTGATAGGATCTCGAGGAAGGTTGTAGTTTTCTTTGGAATGCTGTATGGATATGTTCAATGATTCTTAATAATTGATGTATGGTTGATATCTTTTCGGTGAATCCAAATTGATGTCTGGGTATGATGTCGTTTTTGTTCAGGTGATTATTGACTCTTTTCTGAATGCTCTTCTTTAGAACTTTTGATAAGAACGGTAACGAACTTATTGGTTTATAATTTTCTGCATTGGATGGATTTTTGTTAGGTTTTGATATGGAAATAACAATAGAGTGTTTCCATAAGAGACAGACATAACCTGTTCTTAATGAAGAATTATATTGTTTCAGAATGCTATGACTTGGTTTGGCTACTATTAATGTAGTCTCTATTATTATTATTATTATTATTATTATTATTATTATTATTATTATTATTATTATTATTTTCGCTTTGTACTGCAGGAACATCTGCTTAGGGTTTATAGGAAGTTAAGTCTCCGGTTCATTAGCCATTTTCGCATTCATTTTCCCCTCTTCCAGGGCCCTCTGTAGATTAATGGGCCATAGAAGATCTTATAACATGATTTCTGGAAGTGGGGGGAAAAAGGGCGTGGCAAGTGCCATACTTCATGTTCGTATTTTCCCCAATATTTACTGTTAATAAAGCCATTAATTATTGGTACTCAGTTTGAAAGGAGGCTGAGTAAATCTCGGGATCGCCCTGAATAGGACACATCCGGATAAACCCCATTGATGGGGTTTGAATCCGGGTCCCTCAGGTTAGCAGATGTGTCTCTTAACCACTACGCTGCCACGACCCGTTATTATTATTATTATTATTATTATTATTATTATTATTATTATTATTATTATTATTATTATTATTATTATTATTCACGATTATTCCCATTTAAAGAGAGCGTTTGAACTTGAATTCCTTTATGATGATTGTTTGTGTTTTTTCTGGGCCCATATTTTCTTCGTGTGTTCACTGTGTTGTTTCTTTTGCTCTGCTGTCCATTTACATCCTGGCCTCTTCTTGCTTTCGGTGTCAAATGTATGTTTTTTGATAGTGTTCCTGAATTCTTTTCTATTTTCTGCATAATTTATTGTAACGTGTGCTTGTCTGAGATCCTCCTCGACTTCTTTAATCCATTTTATTTTTCCCCTGCCTGAGTTGATGACTATGAGAATCCGTTTTGAAATTCTGTTTTCATTCATCCTGTGAATATGTCCGCAGAACTGCATTCTTCTTTTCCTGAATGTGTCCGTAATCTTATCAGCGTGCTTATAAATTTCTAAATAAATTTCTCTTCATCCGAATCCCTTGCTCTTGTACCAGTCCAAAAAATTTTCTGAGAATTTTCCTTTCTTGTTTCTCTATTTCTTTTATTTTCGATTGACCACCGATTTGTGTCGTTTCAGCGGCATATAGTGCCTCAGGAAGTGCGACAGTGTTATAATGTTTTAATTTTGCGTTAATGCATATGGACTTTTCGTTGTAATAGTTCCATGTGAGTTTGTATGCTCTCTGCAATTTTCTTATTCTCTCCTCATTGGC
Organism: Teleogryllus occipitalis; assembly: GCA_011170035.1. NCBI lineage: Eukaryota > Metazoa > Arthropoda > Insecta > Orthoptera > Gryllidae > Teleogryllus > Teleogryllus occipitalis. The sequence continues at coordinate 28,981 of BLKR01010559.1, read as the reverse complement.
CCTTAGGTTGATCCCTGATGGTTGGATGATTTCTCCTAGATATTTAAAATGCGGCACTTGTACGATTGTCCCGTAGGTTGTTTCGATTGGCAGTTTGTCTTGTGGCACTCTTTCTATGTATTGTGTTTTCTCGTACGAAATTTGAAGACCAGTTTTATGTGCAATTTCGTGTAGTTTCTCTATGGCGTCTGTGGCCACTTTTCTATTATTTGTGAGAATTGCGAGGTCATCCGACAATAGTACTTTCTGTATAACCATATTTTTCCGCACAATCCCTTCACTTTCAAGCTTGAATTTTGATAATTAATATCGTTATTCGATATCAGCGACCGCGAGAACCATTCTATCAATATTTTTACACATAATGGGTTCATTTTTATGAGTCAGTTAGTCATTTCGATCCCATCATTTTCAATTTTGAAATTTCATTATGATATTCAATCGGTGATCTCCAGAATCCCATATGTATATTTTTATGCATTTTTGTTTATTTTAAAAGTGTTGTTTCGTCATTTTGAAGCCGCCATTTTGAATTTTGAAATTTCATTATGATATTCAAATTCAGCGACCTTAAAAATCCCCTAATACCCATTTTTCCGCAAATCCACTGTCATTTGCAATTATGACCACGTTTTAGGCCTGATTCAACCAGTGTGCGCCGTCAGGACTCAATCCTAGGGCCTCCCGGTCAGAGGCGTTGCAGTGACATAATGACATCAGTTGATGCACTGAGCTACCGCTCCCGGTTTATATCTGGACTTAAAATACCAATTTTCTAAGGATATTGGCTGTTTACAACAAAACTGCGCGCTGTCCCATGTTCAGAACGTTTTTGGGTAGTTTAAGATCTATTAAGTTCTTTAGGAAGTTTTTACTGACCAGGACTTCCGCCAATACCACGAGTGGGTATGTTTTGGTAGTATTTAATTTCCAAACATGTTTTAGTTCATAAGATAAGTTTTCATATTTCGAATTTTTTTCTATTTCTTTCTGTTTGATGTAGTGGGATAAGGGTACTGCGATATCTATTATTACCCATTCTTTCTTCTTTTTATCTATAAGGAGAATATCCGGCCTATTGTAATAGTAATATCAGTTAGAACTGGTCTGTCCCAGTACAAAAGGGTGGAACTTGTTTCCAGCACTGGAGGAGGGGTGTACTTATAGAATGACGGTGTTGATTCATCCAATAATTTATGCTTTCTTGCAATTGCCCTGTGCACGATTTTCGCAACTTGATTATTCCTTCGCAATTAAGCACTGCCTGACGGGGAAACGCATGCCGCTGTGATGAGTTCTTTAGTTTCTCCTACAGATCCCCACTTCCTACATTCATCCACTACATCTTCTTTTAAACAATGCTTTTGATAGTTTCTTGTCTTGATAACTCTGTCTTGAAATGATATTATAAAACCTCGGTCTCAGGTTATATTTGTTTCTTCAAAAGTCACTCCACCGAGGAACGCCTGACTACATCATCTCGAAACAAGAGTTTTGGGTATCTTCCATGAATTTCTTGTTGTTTCCATTCATTAAAGTTCGACTGGTGGGTAGAAATGTTTAATTTATAATTTCGTTCATGGAGGTTCAACGGAGTGAAACCGCGGATCTCATTAACAGTTAATTTCATTAACATGTCGGTGGTATTTAAAAGGATCTGTCGCATTTTTTTCCTTTTGTCTCAGGCAAAGCGCTTTTATATTAGTTAACCCTTTGCCTCCCATCGTTCGAGGTAGATATAATATTTTTACCGAGGAGTTTAGATGAGAGCGGAATTTATGTAAGTCTTCTCGTTGATCTGCCCAGCTCCTCTAGGTCAGATTCAGTCCACTTAACAATACCAAAGGAGTAGGTTAGAACCGGCACAGCGCAGGTGTTGATAGCTGAAATCAGATTACCCCCAGATAAGTAAGTGTTTCACAACTTCGTTAGTCGCTTTTGAGATTTTATTCGAAGTTCCTCCTTGATACGATTATGGTCTAGTCGATGGTTCTGAGGGTTTCGCAAGTAGCGATATGTTTCTTCAGGTGGAATGTGTTTAATATCACAGAAAATGTGGTTTGTGGTTTGTACATTTCCTTTATGTATATTTATTATATCACATTTATCAAGACCGAACTTCGTCCCGATGTCATCGCTGAACACTTTTGCTACACTTATAAACGATTCTAATTTATCATGCGTTTCGACCTAGAGCTTAAGATCATCCATATACAGTAAATGGGTTAGTCTTTTTGTGTTTTTCATATTCAATCTATAGCCATATTTAGTGTTGTTCAAAAGAGTTGATAGTGAGTTTAGAGCGAGGCAAAACCATAGTTCTGATAGGGAATCGCCCTGGAATATATATTTTCTGACATCAGCTTTTCCCAAGATATTACCTTGGAATCGTATATTTGTACGCCATTTATTCACTAGATGTTGAAGAATATTTCTTACATTTGGACAGATTTTGTATATTTCCAGTACTTTGTTAGCCATTTGTGAGGAACAGAGTCAAAAGCTTGGCTGCAATCAATGTAACAGATGTGGAGATTTCTTTTCTTTGTTTCAGCTTGCTTTAAGACCACAGAATCAATGATGAGTTGATGTTTACATCCCATAGCTCCCTTAATACACCCTTTCTGTTCTTCTTCAAATATATTATTATTTGCACAGTGGAGGTAGATTTTATCACCAATAACAGAGGTGAAGAGCTTGTATATGCTTGATAAGTATGCTATTAGTCTATAATTCATTGGATTTTGTTCATTTCCCTTTTTAAGGATTAGAAAAGTGTCTCCTTCACTCAGATAATCAGACATTTTATCAGCGTTATTCAGCACCAGTGAAACAGCGCAATACTTTAATGAGCATGAGTGAAGTACTTCAACCAGAAATTTTGGATCTTATCTGGACCAGGAGATTTCCAATTTTGAGTCTTTCCTATGGCACTCGCAAAGTCTTAGCTGTTATTTCGTTTAAATTAATTTGGGGCAGTTTCTCGTGTTGTTTGTTAATACTTTTAATTCACGATCCAGATTCATCGAATCCACTGGTTTTAGCCCATTTGCTTGTCCAGAACGATTTAAAATAATCATTTACGTTGACTCGCTGCTTGTTTGAATCAGAGTTCAACATTCTCAGAAATTCTTTTTGGCGGAATCTGATTTCTGCGTTTTGTGCGTTTCTTTTTCTGCTTTCATTGTATCTACGAAGTCGGGTACATTTCACGTTCATATTTTGTCTGATGTTTTCTTTCAGGTCAACGATTTCTTGTCTATTAGGAAGGTGAATATCAATTTTATTTTTAGCTGCAATAGCGTTTACTTTTCGGAGGACCTTTTTCGATTGGTTACCTTCTAAATATTGAGAGAGAGAACATTACTTCTCAATTCATCAATATTGTTTTCGAGTCGTCTTTTCCAGGCGGGTTTTCTCTCGTTTTGACCTCGGTATCATTTTCAGGGATGGTAAGTGCTTTGAGCGTTCATTTCAATTGCTGTTACTGCAGCACTGTATAAAGTAAGCTGAACTTCAGAGACATTTTGCTGTATACTCAGGTACTCATATAAAGCGTTATTAATTTGAGAAAGAACTTGTTTGGCTTTATTTACTTTACGTAACACTGGTATTGCTGGTCTATTTAAAGGATTGACTTGGCTGTAGTAAGCAAGTAGCCTGATTATTTTTTCTATCACTTTGTTGGTCTCATCCTCAGGATCTAATTCACCTTTAGAGATTTAAGAGAGACAATAAGATTTCACCTTCAGAGTCCAGTACTCTTTTATTGCTTTCTATTTGTTCATCTGTATTGATAGTTAGTAGCCAAGAGTTTTCGACTTCTTGCCTCAATACTGATTCATTTGTTTCCATTCGTTCATTTGTACTGACAAATAGTCGCGACGAGTTTTCGACTTCTTGTCGTATTTGCTCTAGTTCCACTTCAGAGAGGTAGCACCTTATAATTATGACATGCTTTCTGTCAGCTATATTTTGTTCTGCTAGACGAAGTTCTGGATACCGGTTCGTGACTTCAACGAGAAAAGCTTGCCTCCATCGTGGGAGAGGATATGTTGATACTGGTTGATGTAATAGAACGCTCTCATTATTTCAATGTTCATCTCGCGCGTCCATCTCTTATCTTCTCTCCTGCTGGCAGCCCTCCTCACGGGTGGCGAGCCAGCAGACAGAGGGACATTTGGTTCTTCTGTCCGTGCGGTTAGATCCACATTGTTGCTCGTGTCGTCGTCTAAAGGCTGACTATGATTCACATCGAGGGCAGCCTCATGGCTCGATGTGTCCGAGGCATTACTTCTTTTCTTGCGTCTCTCCATAACTGTATGGGTATCGCATTTTATACCTAACTGCGAGGTGAGGATGAAATGAGATTAAGAAAGGAATTATATGATTAGGAAAATTTTGTAAGTGAGGAGTCATACAGATATTTCTATCATGATTTCCGTAGTACAATGATTTTAACAAACATACTTTTTTAAGAACTAATTAGAAGGCAAACAATTCTACAAGTATAAATTTAAACACTTAGTTTACAAATTAAAAAGTAAATATTTCTTCAACACAAATTTATTTAGGAACCCATAAATCGTCTGACTAAAGAACACGTGCTCAAGATCACAGCTTTCTGTAGATTGATGATAATGTTCGTCTTGATCCCCAGTTTATTCAGAGTGCTTCAGGAAGGAAGGTATCACACCTGATGTCGGGAGGACAATCGGCACAATCTCCACGTCCAATACATGCCACTGCTTCTTTACAACTTGTATTAGTTCTCTGTACCTTTGAGCTTTCTTTTTGTGTGTTGTGTCGAGATTGCTGATATCTACAACTGCTATGTATATCAGTCAAACTTCTCATTTAGATTTATCCCAGATTATTACATCCGGCCTGTTATGATAGATTGTTCTGTCGGTCAATGCTCTTCGGTCCCAGTATAGCTTATAGATCTTTTCATGGTGACATGTGAATCTCTTGAACCAGATGTTATGAAGCCCATCAAAATTGCACTAGTTTTCATGTGTCTGATAGTAGCAGTAGGGTTCGTAACATCACTCATTCATGATGTGTTGTCTTGAAAGTGACCTTCTGTTGACCATATTCTTCTTCAGGATTCTTCTACAGCTGACATCACTGGCAGCTGAGCGCTTTGAATTTCTTCTTTCAATCTCCTATAAAACACTTTTTGGTTCCTATTGAATGTTTGGTTATCATTTTTCCGCTTTAAACTTATAGCGTCTCAATCTTTGGCTTTAAAGGTTAAGTTTTTTATTTCAAAGTATCAATATATTCTAGGATATACTCATTCTCAAGATTGTACGCTGCGTGTTTGCGATGCATTCTCATGATTTTTATGTTTTTCTCTTCATCTTTTTGCCTTTATTTCCCCTCAGATAGGCTTCCAGAACCGCTATATCTGATCTGAGCCGCTTTACTTTCTTCTCCAGCCTTATTTTTCAGGGTGGTTCATACAGTTGTCGGTGAGGTTGTTGTTCTCGACTTTCAATAATCTTCCCACCATTTGCCTTTACAATTGCCATTGCCATGCAATAAATGGTTGAATCAATTGGGCCATGTGTTATTTTTAGTACTTGTTTTATTTCAGTGAGAAGTATATTTTCATTTGCCAGTTTTATCAATTGTACCAATTTCTTGGAACTGTGTTGTCTTGGTATTCTTGGTCTTGTTTGATATGCAAATCCCCAGTATTCTGGTTTTGTTGTCTGATATTGCTGGCGGACTTGTTCAAGCAGTGTATTTTCAATAGAATATTCATTGTTGGTGTTCATTTGGGCAAGCATCAACTTGCTGGGCTATTGCGTCCGGTTGAGATATTTGAGGCATTAATTCTACAAAATACTCTATTGTTTTTTCCCACTCTTCATTCCGTCGCATCTCTATCTGAACTTGTTCTAATTTCCTTTCTCCTGATTCACGAGACGTACTTTTCAGAGTTGTAAATTAACGCTCTTCGGTCTGCTGCATTCTCTTCTGTGATGCGAGTTCTGTGGGTAAAGTTCCATCAAACGTTTATAAATTTCCTTCCGGTAACCTGAATAGACTGTTTCGCAACGGGTAGAGCGCTGGAATACCCTTACAATATTTTCATACATGTCAGTAATCCAATGTAATCTCCGTGGTGGCAGGCCTGCCTGAGTGGTCCCGACTGATGTCCAGGAAACACTGTTGGCAGGTGCAGCTGATTGTTTTTTGGTGCTGCGTTCATCGGCAGTAGTAGCTTCGGGTGACCTAGTGTGTACCCACCTGTTCAGCATCACACCACTAGCGGCTTGCAAACTGTCACGACCAGCGCTAGCTCCGGACGTGCCCTGGCGCTCCCCAGGCAGCGGCTTATTTTCCGAGGCCTTTCGACTGTCAATTCGACTCTCCATATAGCTATGGGTTGCCATTGCCCTGTTTGCCGTTACCTATAACTTAGTAAAGTTGCCCGTCCCCCAAGTGGCATAGATGTTCTTCGCTCGGTCGTAGGGCTGGACTTCGGGGGATTTATTATTATTATTATTATTATTATTATTATTATTATTATTATTATTATTATTATTATTATTATTATTATTATTATTATTATTATTATTGTTATTATTATTATTATTATTATTATTATTAGTTGTTGTTGTTGTAGTGGTGGTGGTGATGGTAGTGGTAAAATATGGCTGAATAGGGTTTGAATATAAGTGGTTGGTGGGAGAATACTTTCATAATTTTGTATTGTAAATGTTATTAATATCATTACTCCTCCTCCACTGGTATTTTTCCTGTCTGTTCTGCTTGTTTTATAATCTGGTAGGCTGATTTTTGTACTATTGTTTAGATGTGTTTCAGTTAAACATGCAATGTCAATGTTCTCCTCTTGGATGAAATCTTTTAATTCATTGCCTTTATTGATTATTCCATTAGCATTCCAATCGAGTATGGCAATTTTATTAATTTGTGCTTGTTGCATAATTGTTATCAATGTATGTTGATATGGAAGATTGAATGTTATTTATTATTGAGGGGATAATTGATTTGAATATATCGATTATGTGAGTAACAATTGTATTGACCAGGGTGTAGAGAAAGTTATTATTATTGAGGTGTTCTTGAGAATTTAGATTTTGAGGTATATTATGATGATTAATATCTTGTGCTGTGTTTGTGTTGTTAGTGTGAGTAAAGTTTGGGATGTTTTGAGTATTTGTCAATCTGGGGAAGTTAGCATGGGTCTTTGAAGTGGTGTTGTTCGGGTACATTGCTTTTAGTTCGGGTCTGGAGATTTTTGGGGTTAGGATTTTGGCTGACGTTTTTAAAATAAGGGCATTCTCCTGTTCTGAGATCTGCTCTGTGGTTTCCTTGACACTTATAACATTAGAATAGTTCATTTTTATCGCGGAAAGTTACAGAATAATGGTTTTTGGAACAGTAAATTCATGCTATTTTATGCTTAGGCCTACATTTGTTTTGGTGTGTGACCAAAATCTAAACATCTCATGCATTGAATGGGCCTTTAGGATTTCTTCTCCTTTCTGCGTTAACAATAAAGTTACAAATTTGGTTTTATTTCTAAAATGGTTACTAAACTTTCTTCCCCATTGAATTCGGCTGCTATTACTGGGGTCGGGTTGACCTCATTTCGAAGTCTTGCAATTTTAATGAGTGAGAGGTGTTTCTCTTTCAGTTCAGTACATATTTCCTCTTCTGTCACTGATGTGTCCTGTGCTGTGCAATTCTGTAGCACCTCTAGTTACATATGTTACAAGAAATATCTATATTTTTGTGTATTACTGCTTTAGAACATTCAGTTTCATAAAATATGGCACCCCTAATTACAAATAGGCCTGAGGATGTTCCTGATTTATTACACATGTGTAATGATTGTGTCATCACTTATTTGTTTTATGGATTCTGTTATATTCAATATAATAATTATTACTAATTTTGTGTACATGGGGAATTGAGAGAAAAATACGTTTGCTTATAGTGATGTCACAGAGACCATGAAATCATTAGATACCCAAGATCTTGGGGAAAATTGTACAAAAGATGTGTAAAAAAATAATGTAAGAGTTTCAAAAGTCTTAGTCTAAAAACTGCTATTTACATTTGATTGTGTTATTCTGCCTTTTCCATATTGGGTATAGCAACATAATTTGCATACTTAGTGCATCATTACTGATAACACAGCTGGCATGCAACAGGAAGGTTCCAAGAAAAAGGTCACCCACCATTAAACAATTGCTTTTCACCTGTTACATTATGGAACTTATTTGATATTCTTGATGTGTAAACAACTGTTGCAATGTTTATCAAAATACACTACATGATATAACTGCAGTATATTTTAGTGCTTTGTAAAATATTTGATAGGAGAGTTATAATACAATTCTTGTAATTTGAGAGTATTTGACTTGTGTTTCATTAGCAGTGTAAGTGGTTATTTATGGATAACCAGTTTGTGTGATATGACTCTCCACAGAATTTTTGTTTCTGCAGGCCACAATAATTTATTTAATTAGATTACTGAAACTGGACAATATTATATTTAATATATAATTACAATTGATATTTTCATGTAAAATTATAATGATCAATTGTACATGTAATATTGAAACTAATATTATTGATACAGAAAAAATTATTGAACTTCTGTGTAGTTTGTGTGCAAAACTATTTCAACAGTACCTATAAATTAATTTACTATGGGCAATACAAAAAAGTAAGTCAAACTTAAATTTAACACTTCATCACTTTCATTTTTATGTATATTTTTTGGTTATATTTTTACTGTACTCAAATTAATATTTTATTTGCTGATCAGCAGTGAAGTTTTTCTTTCTTCTAGGTCTTGAAAATATTTTATTCATTTCTTAAAGCTTTCTAACCAGGGAACGAATTTCTATGTGTGTGTATATATATATATATATATATATATATATATATATATATATATATATATATATATATATGCTATATATATATATATATATATATATATATACACAGCGGTGCGCGGTTTGGCGCGCTGGCGACCCGGCGGACGCACACTGAGTGACCGGTCGGCCGGCCGGCGGGCGGGCCCAGCAATTCACAATTAATTACTCGGAAGTCTGAAGAGCAATTAAATTAATTTTTTCGTAATTCATTAGCAACTAAATCGTTCTACAAGATGGCATGAGTTTATATATCCTAATATACTGATCTCTATGTTTACTTAATGTGCTTAATCTATGTTATTTGGGTAAGTACTCTATTTAAATAATTATAATTTTAATCAGATTCTGTACTTCCTTGTATGACGTAGTTATTCATCTGCTAATTTTCTAATTTAATTTTAGTAATGCAGGGCCACTGATGATGGGGAAAAATCCCGAAACACGTGTATGGTTGAATTTTCTACAAAGTAAATTTACATAGTCTACTATTGTGGTAGATACTGTAACCGTTCTCGGTGTGTATCCGGGTTTTGCATGTTCAACAAAAAACACAGAAATGAGCTTAAAACACCTTTAATTAACTTAAGGTGATAATGATGATGATGAGAGCATGCAAAATGATTCTCACATAAGTTTTGGAAACATTTAGTAATTTGACTGCGGCTTCCTATTTTAATTAGATTCTTAAGAAGCAAACAAATACAATTAGCTGCTGCAATAGCATGCCAGACTATCGGCATTCACGCTCCCAGCTTCGATTATTAGAGTCCTTCCGCACCTTGGAAAATAATCTGAGCGTCATTTACATGTCATTTATAATTTATCTTATGGTACTGACGTTATAGCTTCGTCTTCACGGCGGGATGTCGGCGGTGAGCTTTCCTCAGCACAGTGGCGGTGAGCCAGACAGCACAGCAGTGCAGATCCAGTTTCCCCCGTTCCGCAGCCAAGCGGATTGACAGACGACAGCGCGCTACCGTCGGGCCCACTGTGATGTTTTGACGTCGCAGTCGTACATGTGATAACTGCCGGTAGTTTTCCGCTCAAGTACATTTCCGAGATGATAATAGTTGCCTCCATGCATTAGTGGTCGCACTTTTCATGGCTCAGTGGTCCCACGTTCAAGGCACAAGTCAGAAATGCTAACTTATGAAAGCTCGTATGCATAAAATGCCTCAAGCTGCGAGTCCGAAATCGGAACGGCAATATTGAAGTGGCGAGTTGAAAGATTACAATCTTAGTAATTTTCAAAGTGTTACACTGGAGTAACAATTCCGACGTTGTAAGTTGAAAGATGCGAATCTGAGTAATGAAGTTAAGGCAAGTGAAGTGAAGAAGCCAAGTTTTTGAGGCCTCGCGCGCGTCCAGACGAAGGCTTCGATCTCCCACCTCTGATCGAAGTGCTTTACCGTGATTCGTTTAGCATTAGCCATCGGGAGCGGTGGCGGGGCGGCACTCGAGCCAATGGCTCGCAAGCTCATGTGATACAAAGAAGAAATTTCCGTTGCATTTCTGGCGTGAAAATTATCTGCCCGGTCCCTGCGCCGCGGTCGGAGGAGTACAGTGCAGCTGGCCTCTATCTTTTTAAAATCATTTACTGGCCAGATAACCCTTGGCCGACGCGCATGTGCGCATAGCGAATCGCTAGCCCCTGCGACGTTTCCAAAGGGTCGATCGGTTGCTCGTTCGCACGTGCGTCCATGGCGTAGCGTTTCACGGCATCACGCCTCGCGCAATTGCGAAGGGGCGGCGCTCCGTTACTCCGCGTCTGTCCCCCGTACATAATACGTTACGTTTTTGAACGCTGACGTAGGGCGGGGTGGGTTTGTCTTAAGTGACATAAAACGTTGCCCCTTTGGGCAATCCGTGGGCTGTGCGATGTGGCACGCGCTCGTCACCTCGAGCATGGGTTACAACAGATTTCTGCGGAGTCGTAAATCCATGTCCGCGTTGTCAAGTGGCCGAGGCGGCAAAGGCAGTCGGCCTGCTGTCGCCCGGGTGCCTGAGAGGCAGCGGTCGGTGGAATGGTGTCTGGGGGGCAGGGCGAACGGGGGCTTTGATCGTGCCAGGCCACGCGGGTATTGAAGAAATAATTCTCTTAATCGCGGTTGGGATTCTCATGCTCGTTCACGGAGGGTGTGACGTTACAATACCTCTTATATCCTGAAATTTTAATCTAATACATTGAATTAAAAATAGCTGAGCGGGAAGATATTTTTGCGGATTGGAAACATGCAGAGGCATGTGTAGGGTCAATGAGGTGATCACCAGTGAAGTAATCCTTTGCTGGGCGTAATTTTATGTACAATCGATTTGAAATATGCAAAATATTTGCACGGGTTCAACTAAAATTACTCGTAAAATACAGCGTGAATTACAGATAATACAAAGCGTATGCAAGGATTTCATTTCCTGTTTCTTTGGTGGTTATATCTTGAGTTTAACGGTACGGGTAAACCAGTAAAGATCAAACAGTGGTGTTACAAAAGCACATATTTTGTCGCATTATTTTTAAATTTGTAATTTTCGAAAATTTAGAGAATTCAATCAAAATGAGACCCACGCCGTTTTCTAACCGTCCGTTCTATCCTTGAAAAAAACTGAAGACAAAAGTTGGAGCAATTTTTGAGAAAACGTTTGCTTTTATAAATTGGGTTAATTTCAAGCCCAAATTACGCGAAAACTACGCGTTTTTCATAAAAATGTAGATAATCTTTTTTGAAGAGCTGATTGTTTTGTCTAAGAAAAAACTGTATCTTCAATTTTGTAATTTTAAAATGTTAATTTTTTGCAATTATCTAAAATATGAGAGTTTTCCGAAAATGGAACTAATAGGGGGGTTCAAATTTGACCGGGACTGATTTTTTTTCAAATACTATTCTGGGTCTTGCTAGAACGATGAGTGAACAAAAGGTGCCGCGGAGCGTGGAACAACGCATTAACATTAAATTTCTCGTTGGAGAAAACGTTCAACCGTCGGAAATTTTGCAGACTCGAAAAACAGTACAGGGAAGAGTGCCTTTCACGGACCCGTGGGTTTGAATGGTGTGTTTCAGAGAGGGACGAGAGCCCGTTGAGAATTAACCTCATAATCGTCGGCCGCGAACATCCATAACCCCAACACACATTGATCGTGTTAATGCGGTTATTTGTGAGAATAGGCGCATCACTATCAAAAAAGTTGCATCAGTAATGGGTAGTGTAGAAGACATGATAAAAATCCACCTAAAATATAGAAAAGTGAATGCTAGTTCCACGCACTTTGACGGACGAGAACAAATTGATGCGCATGCAAGCTGCCAGTGTTCTTCTAATGCGGTTTGAAAATGAAAGAGATGCAATTTTGAAGTCCATTGTAACCACTGATGAAACGTGGGTTCACTATTTTATTCCTGAGTCCCAGCAGGCATCACGTGAATGGCGACACGCCTCTTCTCCAAAACCCAAGAGAGCGCGGAAGATCCGTTCGGCGGGATAAGTGATGACAACGTTTTGGGGGACTGGAAGGGGGTTATCCATGTAGACTTTCTTACAGAAGCTACAACCATCAATGCAGCTTATTATTCAGCACTTTTGGAAACGGAAATCAAAGAAAAGATCCGATCCAAACGGAAGAGAGGTGGGAAACGGGTAGCATTCCTTCAAGACAATGCACGACCTCATACTGCTAAAACAACCATGGCAACCATCAGCAAATTGAAGTGGGACCTTCCACCACATCCGCCGTACAGTCCAGATTTGGCCCCAAGTGACTTTTATCTGTTTGGACAGCTTAAATCACATTTGCAAGGCATACGATTTGCAGATAATGACGTAGTCATCCACAGTGTTCGGAAGTGGATATGGCCGACAACCAAAAGACTTTTATGAAAGGAGCATTAAGATGCTCCCAGAACGTTGGAAAAAATGTATAGAATCTGGAGGGGAGTACTTTGAAGAATGACATGTACAAATAAAGTTTTGCTAATAAAGTATTTCGTAAAAAAAATTAATCCCGGTCATATTTTAACCCCCTTATATTACCATATGTTTACCATCTCTTGATACATACGAAGCGAAAATTTGAAGAAAAACTTGGTGCTGTTTTAGAGAAAAAAAATGTTTGCAAAGTATTAAAAAGTGCCAATTTTTTCCGCAAAATTATGGGAAATTTACTAATATTTTCGAAAAATTGAACATGACTGTGGCCACCCGACCATCCATAACGACGGTAGCCTAGTGCGATGGCACGACGACGGTCGATGTTATGGTGACGCGATAGCGGGGAACAAAATTTAATATAACAAGTAAAGTAGTTACGAAGAAGTGAAACGGCTCTAAGTCCACACAGTTGATTTTATGTATGGCTTCAATTCATTGATATACTATATCAATTTTTTATATTATACGTCGGACCTTTGTCTACTTCCTACAAGAGAGATGAATACTTATAAAAAAAAAGATCGACAGGGAGCGGTAGCTCAGTGCCTCAACTGATGTCACTGCAGCGCCTCTGACCGGGAGGTTCTAGGTTCGAGTCCTGACGGCGGCAGAATTTTCGACACTAGCTTTTCAGCTAGGTCGAATTCAGTCCCTGTCTGGAGGAGAATTCTAGCGGCCGGCTGCTCTGATCGGTAGTTTTCCGTGGTTTCTCCGATCAACACCAGGCGAATGCCGGAGCAGTACCCTGCCAAACGGGCCACGGACCGCGCGCGATCCGTCCTTCTCCCTTTACACACGTACACTAACATGCACTACACTACAACTTATTCTGGGAGACGGGGCGGGAGCTTAGAGCTTGTCCCGGCTGGGGCGGTGCCCCACTGGTGGGAGAGTCCTGGAAAACCCCATTGGCCGACGGTAGGTCGGCGCCGGATCTCGCCATCCAGCGGGGAAAGATGACCGTCATATCCCGAGAAAAAAGAACATGCACAACACTAACGGGACTAATGACCAAAGCAGTTGACGCGCCCGGAAACACGAAAAAATCAATCAATCAATCAAAAAGACCGACACAACAGGTAACGTTCACTTCAATGACCTTATTTGAAGATGTCTTTCAGGAACACATTTTATTCAGGAAACTAGTGGTGCTAAAACAGCACGTACTTTCTTCCCCGAATTTTCACGCAAAATTAAAGCGAAAAGTCATCAAATTTTCGAAAAATTGTACATGACTTTATTTCAAAATCTATCTTTTAGGAGCAGATTTCATTAAATGGAAAACTCTATCTTTAATATTTTAGTTGTAGGAAGACTCCGAAAAACTGTTGAACTTTCGCAATTTTTGAAAAATCACTGTTTCCAACAAACGAGTGATCTGCGCCATTCTCTTAAACTTCACACTATCCAACAAAATTTAATAAAAAACGATGGAGCCATTTTTAAATTTGGAAAATGTTTTCGAGGCTTCATGTAAAGTACCCCCGAAAATTGCGATATCTGTTTTAAATCGAAGTGGCCGCGACATTAGCTAGATCGATTGGGAAATATCAATTTTGGAGACAATCGACTGAACGGTTTAGCAGCTAGCGCAGTTCACAGACGGACGGAGAGACAGACGTTTTGCTGTCATTCGACTTTTCGGTATGAAGGACCAAAATAAAACATAGATTCTGACTACACGTATTAGAGGATATTTTTTCTAAAGGGTATAACAGAATAAGTGGTGAAAATTACCCCAAAATCAAATGGATAATCGCGACGCTCATATGTAAGAGAATAAAAATGTAGATTCCCAAAACATCAGCCTTGTAGAGCAATCCGTTGCGGAGATACGAGAAACGTGTTTTTCATGTTTTATTTTTTCTCATCTTCTATTGCATGTAACAAGACTGAAAAAAATTGCAGAGATGGGGAGAAACAGATGAATTTTAAGGTATTTTTGTCAACCAATTCTGACGTCAAATTCAAATAAAAAAATAATTAAATTTTTGAAGTGGATTTTCGACGAGACAACTTTGGAGTACTGTCTCAGTTTTTCTCTAGAATATGTCTTATAACATTCTATAAAATTGTTTTTAAGATTTTTAAACAATGTGGATGGTAGTGAAAAAAATTCAAACCAGTTTCATCACTTCAGAAATTTGAAATACGCGCCAAAATGTGATTGGAAAAAAACAATCACATTTACTTTTACCAATATTTAACATTTCAAAACTACATTGTTACCAAAACAGTAACACTTCAAAAGCATGAAATTAGATAGCGATTCTTGTCTTGAAGAAACTCGGTTTCAAAAAATAAGCTTTTAAAAAAGGCGATGTTCATTTCTTTTAGAACGAATACTTTTCGCGTAATTTGTTTCAAATTTATACAGCTTCTAAAAAAAATATTTTCTAAAATATCGCACCATTTTTTTTCATTAAATTTCCTCGTCGTATGTCATAGCTGACAGAAATATTGTGCTAGAACCATTTTCGACGAACTTTCCTTATTTTCGAAATTTGCAAAAATTGCATGTTGGAAATATTGAGTTGAGACTATTACATTTTTAAGCGGCTGTTCGAATTCCGACCTTACGGAAGCGTAATGGTGTGACTGACGGCGAGTTAACTCGGAAGATCTGACTTCGAGTCTCGATGCGGGAAATGTTTTTTCCTGTTTGAAAACACATGTTTGTATAATTTGTGTGTTTTGTACACATTTGCATGTTTGTATAATTGGTGTATTATAGTGGAGCGGTCTGAATAATGCGAGAAAGTGTGTGATGGTGTAGCTCCCCTAGTATAATATAATAACGTATAATACAGTAACGTCACTAAATAGCATGTAGTTGTAAAATCAATCGAAAATATTATCTGTCTTGGCAACATGTCATTTAAAAAACACATCAACAGTGTTTTCCCTCATTCACTTAAACACTCCCTACTTCTGTGAAAAAGTCTTCCTTGGTCCAGGTCCGGCCGGGCCGTGGCGGGCCGTGCTGCGGTGCGGTGCGGTGCGGTGCGGAACAGTGATCTAATCCATTTGCTCGCCTTTGAAGTGGAGCCGTCGGTGGAGCCGTCGGTGGAGCCGTCGGTGGAAGCGTGGAGGAATGCGGCGCGCATTTGCGGCGCGCTCGGCATGCTGCCTCCTCGAGCAGCGCGAGCTGACCGCGGCCCCGCGCCCGCCCCACCGCCTCCCGGACCCCGTCTGGACTGCCGCACTTCCGTCTTCTTCCTTCTACACCGAGTCAAATGAAAGCACTGAACGACAGTGATTGAGGCGGTTAAGCCTATCTTTTAAAAAAACGACGTTCGCCTCTCCGTTCCGCCATTCCCCCAAATAAGGGGAAGGAGCTCTTCTCTTTGAAGCAAACAGACTGGAGGGAGCCCCCAGGAAGTGATGAGTGCTAGAACACAAGAGCGATGAGTGGGCGCACGAGCAGGATGACGGGTGATCTTTCACAAAGACTTTGTAATTCACTTGAAATACTTTCAATGTTATTGAATATTATTTATACGACTGTCATAAATTAATTCACATTTTATAAGTAGTCCTATTTTATTTAAGTCGTTTTATAAAATGTCATTATTGTCTTGCATTAATATGAATATTGCTAAAATTGAAATCACCGCACTAATTATACATAACAAATATTTAATAAAATAGTTGAAGTCAATTTTAAACCATTGTGTGAAATATTTCGCCTCTCGAAATGGTTATCGAAGTCCTGAATACCTTCCGTATTTTATGGAACTATTTTTACTATTGATAAATCTGGATACTATTTACTAATAATTTTATGAATCTTATGAAGGGAATTACTTCCACTGCTAGTATTAATATTGTTATTTCTACCGTTTCCCTACTAAGTTCATAAATTCTCTCAATGTTAACACAAATTTATTAATTTAATTAATGAATTGAAAAATGAATGATGGGTTTTGACATACAACATTTTACTCCCTACCTGTTTCATGGGGACGTGTAATTCTATACATAATCACGATTCCTGAAAGTTCTATTGATTAAAAAAAACAATATTAGGTTGATAGAAACTAGTATACAGGATGGAACAGCTAAGTGTTAACACCCCTTGCATCTCCTCAACCGCGCAAGATACGAAGATGCCGATTGGACAGTCGATTGCTGGAACAGGGGCTACTTGATTTCAGCATACTTCGTCTCTGCGCTATTTTTTACTATGAAAATATAAGGTCAACTTTGTTTTTTTAAATGGAACCCTATGCTAAATTTTAGCGTATCGTAATGCGCTTAAAAAGACGATTTCAAATATGTGTACATCTTTGTATTTTAGCGAATAGTTTTTTAGCAATTGATGTGCTTTTGTAACATATTTTTGTACTGAAATGGCACTTTTCCACTCGACCTTCCGTGCTCTCCGCTGAGAAACTAAAGGGAAATGTCTCGTGAATGGTTTTCCCTACTTTCCGAAAACGATCGAAGGCCATGTACTGCGTAGATAACAGGGCGGAGGCCAGAAGTATAAAATACGCCGCTATGGTTATGATAGCGCACGTTTATTTTATTGATGTTTAATTCTGAATGAAGTTGTTTATTACTTATGAACCAGGGGACATTTGTCATTAATCTTAAAAAATTATTTTGCATTTGTGGGGGCTGCGTTTGTCCATATGGGGCATGCATAAAGATGTAGTGGTCTGATTAGAGTTTTTTATAGTGTTGTATTGTTTGTGTATGCAGGGATTTGTGTTTGTTGATTAGTGGCCGGAGTTGGAATAATTTATTTCTTGCTTGTTTAATTCTGATATGTATGTTGGTTTTCAAGGTTAGTTTTGTGTCCAGAGGAAGTCCTATGTATTTTAAGGATTGTGATGGTGGGGTCCAGGTGATGGGGGAGTTGTTTATTACTAGCGGAGTGGGGGAGGTAAACTTTCTGAGTGAGAAGATTTTTGCTATTGTTTTGTCGGGATTGAGTTGAATTTTCCAGAGGTTTGAGCAGGTTTCAATGTTGTTTAAGTGATTTTGAATATGTGATCGGAGGTTACTTAATGAGTATCCTGAGGCGAATAGGGCTGTATCGTCTGCGAATTGAGCTATATTAGAATTTGATGATGATGGAGTGGCTGCTATGGATATGTTGAATAATGTTGGAGATAAAGAGGAGTCTTGCGGGACGCCTGAATTAATAATGTGTGGAGTGGAGTGATGATTGTTCACTATTACTGTGAATGTGCGATCTGATAAGAAACCTTTTTTTTGTTATTTAAGGTCGCATCAACAGCTGGGTCATTAGCGACCACTATTGGCATTAACGTTATGGTAACTATGAGGGTGAAATGGTGATGATAATGGGTGTAAGGACGAACACAAATACAACCATGCCCGAGGCGGGACTCGAACTCGCGAGCCTCCGGTCCAAGATCACTACGACACCACTGCCTTAGCGATCTCGGCCATCGGGCCAACGATAAGAAACCTTTGATGATGTGAATAATGTAGGTTGGAGTTTCAGCTTTTATTAGTTTGTAGATTAGTCCCGGGTGCCAAATTCTGTAAAATACTTGAGTGATGTCAAGGAATGTAGATATTGTGTGTTGTTTTTTCTGAAATGCAGAGTGGATGTGTTCTTTTAATCTAAGTAGTTGGTGGGCAGTTGAGTGGTGAGAAATGAAGCCGAATTGATGTTTGGGAATTGTGTTAATGTTTTTGAGATGCTGGTTTAATCTGGCAAGGATTATTTTTTCGAATATTTTGGCAATAACGGGTAATAAACTGATGGGCCGGTAACTGTCTACTTTGGAATGATTTTTGTTGGGTTTCGGAATGGGGTGGATGATTGAATGTTTCCAAGTTTGGGGGAAGTATCCTGTTTTTAAAATTGAATTGAAAATATTGTTTTGGAAGACTAAGGCTGACGGTGGGAGATTTTTTAAGATTATTGAACTGATTTTATCGTGTCCGGGGGCTTTCTTATTTGGAAGTTTCTGAATTAGAGTTTTTATTTCACGTGGAGAAATGTATTTTATTCTGTGGGGTATATTAAAGACGGGGGAAGAGGCTATTTGTAGGATTTCGTGGTGTTTAGTGTGAAAAGGAGAATTATTGGGCGTAAACGTATTTTGGAAATGTTCTGCTAGTGCTTCTGCTTTGGCGCTAGGAGAGTGTATTTTGCCTGTGTTCGTTGATAGAGGTGGAATTGAATTTTTTTTCAGAATTTGTTTGTAAATTGCCATATAGAGTCGTTTCTTACGTTTAGAGATTGTAATAAGGTTGAGTATTGCTGCTGTCTGTATGTGTACAAGACATGTTTGCAAGTGTTATTTAAATGATTGTATTCTTTTTTGATTTATGGTATTCTTAATGAGTCCCAGAGTCTTCTGATTTTATTTTTTAATTTAATAAGTTGAATTATTTTAGCAGGTAGAGGTTTGCTTAGTTTAGTATAAGGGTCTGGAATTTTGTTTTTTTTTACTTTGTTTATTTCATTAGTTATTGTATTATTGAATATTGATATTTCGTCGTCAATATCTGTTGGAGAGTTTAATGTTTTGAATGAGGGGATTGAGAGGTTGATATTTCTGTTAATTTTTTTCCAATTTATAGTAAGTGTGTCTAGGGATATCGAAGAGGGGGGAGTTGGAGGGGGAACGGGGAGACGGATAGAGATAATGACTGGGATGTGATCAGAATCCAGACGTAAGCGACTTTAATTGGGAACTGAAATTTGTGAGTGCTATGTCGAGGATGTCTGCATTTTTCTGGGAATCGAAGGGATAGTATGTAGGATCTGGGGGAGCTATAATAAAGAAGGGTATTTGATGTTGTAAGTTACGTAAGAAGTTGCCTGCCGGGTTGGTGATTCGGCATCCCCATGAGTGGTGTTTAGCATTGAGATCTCCTATGATGATTGTTGGGGTGAGTAATTGCAACTATGTAGATAAATTGTTATTGTTTATTTTAATTTTGGGAGGTTTGTATGCTGTTATTATGTTGAGATCACTGTAATAATTTAATGGAATTTTAATTCCTATAGTTTCGAGGCCGGGGGTGGGTGTTGGGATGAACTGATAGTGTGGAACGTTTTGTTTAATTAGATTAGGACTCCTCCTCCTTGATCATTTTCTCTGACAGATCAGTAAATTTTGAAACCTGGGATTGAAAAGTTCATTGAACTATTGAGGCGAGTTTCTGTTATGCAAGCAATATCAACAGATTTTTGTTAAATGAAATGAATTAATTCAATTTTTTTGTTTGAGTTACTGTTTGAGTTCCAATTGAGAATGATAAAGCCTTTAAGGGGATGGATGGCCATAATCGTTACTTAAGTACGAGGTTATTGAGTTCTGTATGCTTTGTATTATGGTTGGAATTATTGAGGATATAATACTTGCTATGTAGTTAGTGATTGAGTGTATTATATTCTGTAGCGTTGGTGTGAAGGTGTTATTGTTGTTCGTAGGGTGATTGTTGTTGGTTGAATTAAATGTTTGGTTTGTGGTAGTGTTAGGATGGGGTGATTGTGTTGGGTTGTTGTAGTTTACTTGAGCGAATTTTGGGATTGCCGTTACTTGTGGGAGTGATGGGAAGTTTGTAAGATATAATGGGGTTGATGGCGTTGGTAAAGGATTTTCTATGATTCTCTTAGACAAAATATTTTGTCTTGGACAAACTATTTAGCTTGCTATAGCATGAGCATTCATGAGATCGAAGGTCTCACCTATGTGCTCCATTACAGAGTTTACATTTTAGATTATTATTGTTTTTGGTATGGCATTGCGCAGTGAAATGTTCTCCAACACAAAACGCGCACGAAATTATGTAATTACAGAGGTTACGGGTATGACCAAAATCTAAGCATCCCATGCATTGAATTGGGCCTTTTGATATTTTTTCTTTTCTTTGGATTAACTACTGAGTGGCACACGATATTGATTTGGAGGACTGATTCTATTTTGTCTTTACCATTAAAATCTATTGATTATTTATTTATTTAGTCAAAAACAGTCAAAAACTGTATGTGGCGTATGGGGGAGAAAATCATCTGCGCACGCTTTCTTGAGTTTCAGAATCCCTTCCCAACAATTTAACTATTAACAGTTAAAAGATTAAAAATAATAGTAATATTAATAATACATTTTAAAAAGCGAGAGATCAACATTTCAAAAACTTGATATTTTCGTTGCCAAATTATGGAAAACTTATTTTTAACTTTAAAGGAACGAACAAATTTGATTTTTCTGTATTGTTAACAAAATAGAAACTCACCTTAAACTCTACTACCACTACAAGCAATAGGAAAGTTCAACAAAAGGTGCGCATAGTGAAGCTACATTTACGTCCAGAAGCAAATCAAGGGGCCATCTCAGCATTTGCACAATGGTTCAGGGAAACTGGAAAAAAACCCGATCGAGATGGGGGTCATTCACTCGGAAGCTGAATTACATTACTTGTTACAGGCATATTGAGTCTTTTTTTTAAATTATACAATGCAAATGTAAACTAATTCATTATACTATATCTTGGTTTTGTTAAAGTAAACATTATTTTTCTTTTTGACGATTAGTATAGTCTCTAACTGTATAGAAATAAATTTGCAGCAGAAAAGATTTTACTTTTAACTTAAATTTGTGTACCAATTTTAATTGTTTAATTTCATCTGACAAAGCGTTGTAAAGTAACGTGCATGTATTGTATGTGGAATTCTTGTAGTGAGCTGTTGATACTGACACTGGATGAACGTGATTTATACGTCGAGTGTTGTAAGTATAAATATCAGTATTACATGAAAATAAGTTCCCATCGTTTAGTACGTCAGTTTTGACAAATACTACAGACTCATAAATAAATAGGCAAGGCAATGGTAAGATTCCAAGCTCAATGAAAAGAGCCTGGCACGGATCACGTGGATGGGATTTTTTCATTATTCGGATAATTTTCTTTTTCAATCTAAATGTCTAGGCGCTAAAGGATGAGCTTCCCCAGAATATTATGCCATATCTCAGGCGGGAATGTACATTTGCAAAATACACACGAGCTGCATGAATGCTGACAGAATAAGAAGGAATTCTGAATGCATAACATAATGAGCTTAATTTAGTGTTAAATTCTGTTATATCTACATTCCATTTGAGGTTTGATTGAATTGAGAGACCTAAAAATTTTGTTACCTTAACAACAGCTAATTACATATTGTTCATTTTCAATGGAGCACACGATTGCCGATTTGAAACGCAAAATTGCATTGAGACAGTTTTTCCATCGTTAACTATTAATTTGTTATTACAAAACCAATTTGAAACTTCTGAAATTGTAATATTTATTGTTTCTTTTTTGCAAAGAACATTCGTGTCATCGGCAAACAGAACTGTTCTTCCATTTTTAATAGATGAGGGCATATCGTTTACGTACAACAGAAAGAGAATAGGACCTAAGATCGAACCTTGTGGGACCCCATGTTCAATTGACAACGAATTGGAGAGATAAGTAAATAATGTCCTTTCGTGCCAGTACGGTATTTCTACTCTTTGAGATCGATGTTTAGGATCCGAGGTTATCCAATCTAGTGCAATACCACGAATTCCATAAGAAGGTAATTTTGAGAGCAATATGTTATGGTTAATAACGTCAAAAGCTTTTTGAAAGATCTTAAAGTATTCCAATGGGTTCTTCATTTTGGTCCATTGATGAAGCAACATCTTTAAGGAAAGAAAAAAATGCAGTTTCTGGAGATTTTGATTCCCTGAAACCGTGTTGTGAGTCTGAAAACGCTTCGTTTTTCCTGAGAAAAGTTTCCATTCGCGTATAGAAAAGCTTCTCTAATATTTTTGAGAAAACTGACAAAAGAGAAATTGGCCGGTAATTTTGAATTTCATTTTTGTTCCCTTTTTTAAAAAAGTGGCTTAATTTTTGCTGTTTTGAAAATATCTGGAAATATTCCTGTGCACAAGGAAGCATTGAAAATGTGAGTTAAGGGTTGTATAATGGAAGGTGCACACGTTTTTAATAAATAATCTGGAAATTCATCTAAACCAGATGAATATTTATTTTTTATTTACTGACTATTCTGAGGATTTCGTTAGAAGAAGTTTCGTAAATAAACATCGTGCCGAATTTTTTTGGGGGGTAAGCATATGATATTGAATTTTGTGGTTTTAGTCCCTTCGTGAGAGTGCCGCATTTCTAGAAAAGTGTTGTTTAAAGATTTTCGCAACTGTTTCTCTTTCATTATCCTTTAAAACAACATTCTCTACGAAATATCGTGAAGACGTGGTCGTATTTTTTACGATATTCCACATTGCTTTAGTTTTGTTTCTAGTGTTCAAAATATCCTCATTATTTTTCATTATTTTTGCCTGAACTATTACTTTCTTTAAAATTGTTTTATGTTCTCGGAAGTAGACAAGGAAACCGGGTGATACGTTATGATGTTTAGAAATAAGGTAGAAGAGTACGTTTGTTTTTACACGATGTTCTAATTCCTTGTGTGATCCAAGTATTACTTTTTCGTGGAATGTTTAATTTTTTCTTTTTAATAGGAAATCACGCGTTAAAATGAAAGCTTTGAGAAAAATAAATTATATTTTTTATATTTGTCAATAGCCTTATAAACTGCCTCCCATGATTCTTTCAGCAAAAAAGATTCTTTCAGCAGTCCGTAAATAATTTTATGTGTACTTTAGTTTATGCACTGCACATGCGTGTTTTATTTATTGGGTCAGTATTCATGTTATTGCTAATTGTAAAAATTTGTGCATCGTGGTCACTGTAACGTAGATTATTCGTTATTATTTCATATCTAGTTGTGGTTTTGTTAATTATAATTTGATCTATTGCTGTTTGTGGTATAAGAGTATTCCGTGTAGGTACGTTCCCTGTAATATGTAAATTAAAAGAATGAATTACATTGAGAAACTTCTCTTTTTCGTGGGATTTGCTCAGAAAATCAATATTGATATCTCCACTTACAACAATGGATTTAAAAGAGAGATTACTAATTTTGTTCAGAGTTATCTCTAGATTTTCTAAAAAATTGAAATAATCTAAAGCTCGCTTTGTTGGAGGTCTGGAGATGCAAAGTAAAATAATTTTAAGCGTAGTAAGATGTACGACTATTATTTCAAAAACTTTTTCAACTGCATATAAATTGAATTCTGACAAGAAGGTAGAATCAATATTATTTCTTACGTAAATACACGAACCTCCGTAAGCAGTGCCCTCATTTGATTCCCTCGCTCTACAATAAGATCCTGCAAGGAAAAAACTAGGAATTTGGAGTGTGTTTAGATCATTATGAGATAACCAATGTTCTGTAAAGCAAAGAACATCTATTTGACTCAGATCAATCTGCAATGCTACCTCGATAAATTCAATTTTATTTGATAGAGATTGCACATTATGATGCATTATTTGAATCTTTTGCATGTACCTACACGGACGCTTTTCTGCTACATGTGACTGTAGTTGCTATTTATTTATCTCATTTTTACCTCGAGTGCGTGGTCGAAGGAAGTATCGTGTCCCAGCAGTGTTAGGAGGTGCGGAAGGAGGGGTTACAGATGTAGGGGAATGAACAATGGGAGAGGTAGTACAAAGATTAGGTTCAGGGGATAAGGTAATTGGATCCAAATGGGTTTCGGAGGATGGAAGAGAACTAGGAGATGTAGGTGGGGATGAGTCTTGGGTAGGATACTGCTGAGGTTCAAGGATGTGTTTCGCAAGTTCGCTACCGAGTGCATGTTTTCCGACAAGGTTCAAGTGAAGACCATGCCGGGTGAAGTGTTATTCTGAGAGAAAGTTAAGCTCAAATAATTTAACATGTGTGCCTCTCAGATGCAGTTTTAATTGGTTATTTGCGTGTCTAATTTCTTTGCACAGTTTTGATTTGTTGTGCCAAAAGGGCAGAGTCGAGATTACAATGTTCGTGTTTTGGGGGGCACGTTGTCGTTTGTCAACATGTTGCTCAGGTGTAAAGTGACCACCCAAATTGATATCATTCTGCCCTCCTATGATGATAACTGTATCCGGTAAAGTGAGAGTTTTTGTGTGGGTGTCCAATTCACTGATCACGTCGGCAAACCTTCCGTTAGGTTTAAACACACACATGACAGAGTAATTGGATGGGAGTTTCCCACTGAGCAGGGAGGAGCTTTGTCGCCCATAGCTATCTGCTAAAATTAGTACCTTTTTGGTGGGCTGAGTGGGAATGTCCTTGTTTGCTTGTGGGCCAGATTGCGCAACTATACGTGTCTTTGTTTCTTTGCGCTTGCTAGCCTGTTTGTGTCTGTTTGTGGGTGGACATGTCGATGATAGGAGGGGGTAGTGAGGATTGGGAAAGCAAGAATAATCATTGTCAGAATCTAACACAGCAAATCTCTTTTGAGTCATGATTAGATGTGATGATTGTGTGTTTGCTTTCGCGGATGGACGGTTGAAAGGTTCTGCGGTGTTGCCTATTGTTGTCCAACCGTCTGAGCTTTGAACGACTTCTTCGAGCCTTCGGATATGTTCATGTAAATTATTGTTTACGTGTGTGAAGGCTTTCAGAAGGTCGGCTTTGAGAGTGTACAGAGTAGAAAGTGTATAGCGAATAGCAGCCATGTCGCGAATGCGTATCAAAATGCGTGGCAAATATGAGAATAAATAAATAGATGATAAATCAGATTATAATGTGTAAAAATGTTTCCTAAATTATCATTTTAATTTAGTGCAATAAATTATTTAATGTAAGTTACTTTTTATTTAAAAAATGAAAGTAATGTGATTCTAATTAGTATTTAAACGTTATTTGTTAATTGCGAGTAGAGTTGAATGTGTTTACGTTAATAGATCTAAGCTGCAAACTAATAAATACAATTAGATTACTATACTTTACCTCTTTAAAGGCCACAAAATTCACCACTTTGATATGCGTGAATTTGAAAACACAAAGTTCAAGATTTTCCGTTACTGTTATAGACGAAACTTTGAATTCTGATGTTTTTCACAATTTTCACAACACTTTCACTAGTTGTTTAAACCTTTACGCAAATCTAAATTTATTTGTACAGCAAATATGTATTAGAAGTCTTTGAACTCGTTTAAATGCACATTTGTCCCTTACGCTCTCTTTTAAACCAATAACTATTTACTTCTTTTCCACTGCATCTGACAATATACATCTCTTTCAGCGTTTCTGTAACAAGTAAAAAAGTAAAGAAAACAATTTAAAAACAAAAGGTACCTGAAAGATGTATGAAAGTAGTCAAAATCTATTGCTACTACTGGAATTGGTACATTGTTTTTCATTAATCTGGTTACTTTGATGACTGACTGAAACTGGGATTTTATGTCTGCTAATATTTCTTCTTCAGTGATTGTTGGGTGTATATTTTTTATCACTATTGAAAATTTCTTACCAGAGGGATCACTGTAGGTATGAAATGGTTCGTTAGTTTCAATAAAATACTTCATAGCACTACGGAAATCTTGTACGGTCCGGAATAGAATTTTCATTTTGTTGGTCTTGAATTCTGTTGAAAAGTTATTGGATATTTTATTTTTAATTTCACAAATAAGTTCGGCGTGACTACTTGTGGCGGTAACAAAAATTGGTGGAATTGTCTTTGGCTCGGGTGGTTCTTCAGGCAATTGTTCGTTGAGAAAGCTAAATCTATTGGAAACTATTACGTTATACTGTTTCTGTAGGTCTGCATTACTATTATGATGGGTGTTACCTTGCGTTGCCGCGCGTTTGCTGTCACCTTCATCGCAGGTCTCTATCGATCTTTTACCGGATAGTCCCGGCGGCCGCTTGGTTGAAGGTTGGTGGGACGCCTGATGATGGAGCCGGGGGGGCTCGGTCCATCGGTGACGTTGTAAGGGGCGTGTAATTCCCGCCCGTTTGGAAGTTGCTGGAGTGACCTGCTGAGCAAGATTCCATATTGCTGGCTGGCGATGATGGTGCTTCACCGTTCAATGTGGTTAGGGCGGCACTGAATAACTCCCATGTGATGGCATTGCTTTCGTTGCTCATGAATGAGAGTAACAAGCGATTGATGGACGCACTGCACTCACTAGTTTAAAGTAACTTCGGTGCGCAGATTGTGTAGCACTTTGAACAGTTTTGATATAATTTATACTTCACTGGACAAAACACGAAACAAATACTGAAGTCAGACCGAGACTGGTCGGCCTCACTCGGCACGGAACGCTAGTAGCTGTTAATAACGGAGCGACTGCTCTGTCCCGCAGCTGAAGGGAGAATGATTCGACTTTCGAGCTTGCATACAATACCATTACAATCACTAAAGCTAGATAGATAGATAGACAGACAGATAGATAGATAGATAGATAGATAGATAGATAGATAGATAGATAGATAGATAGATAGATAGATAGATAGATAGATAGATAGATAGATAGATAGATAGATAGATAGATAGATAGATTTGGTTTATTTAGCCTCCTCGGCTGTTTGTATACAAAATTCATATTTACATACATTGTTTATATCTATAGGTAAACTCTATGAGCTATGTACAAAATTAATTTTCTACTTTTATGTATTTGATATTTTTTTCTTTTAAATTCTTTAATTTGTTCACACTTTTTTATTTCTAATGGTAATTTATTATATAACTAAAATCATTTTTCAAATATACTATTTTTTACCTGTTGAGTTTTACTGAAATTAATTACGAAATGTTGAGTGTATTTTGTTTCATTTGTTTTATCTTTCACCCTTTGTATTTTGTTTACTAAATGTCCTGTTACGATGTTTAATTAATTTAAAAACAAAAATGTGCATCTTGTAATGAATTCTCTCTTTTATTGACATAAATTTAAGAGTCTAGCATGTCTAGCACTGAAGTGTATCTATTGCATTGAATTATTAGCCTCATGACTCTAATTGTTTGTATCTGATGTTTTTTAATTTCAGTTTTTTGCACTCCAACTAATACTCATGTACAGTAATCAAAATGTGGTGCAATTATTACTTTACATATGAAATATCTTGTATAGATATTTATGTAATGCCCAAAAAATATTAAAAATATTAAAATACTTTTCTTTTTTCAGTTTTCTTTACTATGTACTTTATTTAATCTTTAAGTAAACGTTTTGATCTGTAAAGGTCAGATAATGTAGGAGAGATACAAGAACTTTTTTTTAAAATATGATGATCGAAATGAATATTGTTAAGAAAATTCATTGTATTTTTTGTTGTATTGAGATATGGACCATGAAGTAGGATAGAAAAATATCACAACATTTTGGAGGACTAATATTTTTCACAGGTTCACAAATATGATAAAATACTGCCGATGGTGATTTTCTTTCATCATCAAAATATTGCTGCAATAAATGGGAGAGTATGTTATTTAGAAAACGACGAGCAATTTATTTAGCATTGACGAGAGTACCTACACAAAGAACTTGAATCAAAACTTGTTACTGCAGAATTTGCAAAGATCTAATATTACTTATCTTCCAGGAGAAATGCAATAAATGCTGCAAGAAGTAAAATTCCCACTAAACCACAAAAGTGAAAGGAGAAATAGGTGCTGGCCCTCTATAAAAAACAAAAAGGTCGCACAAAATATGTTTGCAAAAACTGTGATACTTTCTTAAATTTACGCAAACGTACAAAACGTTATTTATAAACGATTTAATGTAAAAAACGCTACTAGTTTTAATGAATGAATCAGGAATATAATAACTTCTTGTTTAGGAATGATGTAATATATACTGAAATTCACGTCCCATTAAATTCCTTTTTAATACTTTCTCAGCGAAAATTTATCGAAAATTTTCTCAAATAAATCCTTAGAATGTTTTATAAACAACAAATATAGAATCTGGTTACTTGACCCAGTTCATGTGTTCCCAAACAAACATGGATATTGCGCAATTTCGACCCAAATCTACACAGGCCGTTCTGGAAATGACATTGTATTGGCCGTTTCCTATATTTTGGAAAACATAATTCAAACTCACATATGTACAGACATATAATGTGGAGCGAGAGCTGTGTACCCCAAAACAAAAATCATGTGTGTTTGGCCAAGAAGCACTTGCTCACATGACACCTACAAATCGATGACATAGTAATGAAATACTCTACTGTTGGTCACTCGTGGATTTAGGAAGTAGACAATGTTCATTCCCAAATAGAGAAAGCTATG
>BLKR01010558.1:0-52379 GCA_011170035.1 Teleogryllus occipitalis | reverse complement strand
CGATTTCTTGCACAAAACCGTTGCGCTGTTGCATATCGATCACCGTCCTTGTCGTCCATCGTGGGTTGATTTCTCGTACTCTAATGACTGTCATTACGCTCTCAAACATCCCTTTTTCTTTCACCTTTATCCTTGACAGATAGTCTGGAAGCAAATTCTTCCGACCTTCACAATATTCGATCTCGAATTGAAATTGTTGTAACCACAAAGTCCAGCGTAGAAGCTTATCGTTGTGAGTGTGGCTTCTCATAAGAAATGTTAATGCCTTGTGGTCCGTAATAATTGTAAATGGACGCCCTACCAACAATGTCCTAAATTTTCGGGTCGCCCACACAATAGCAAGTGCTTCCAATTCTGTCACTCCAAAATTTAATTCGCTTCCTTTTAACGTGCGACTGTCTAGAGCAATTATTTGCAGCTCTCCACATTCACCTAACTGAAATAACATCGCCCCCAATGCGAACCCGCTACTGTCTGTCTGCAAGTACATACGGCGACGAAAATCGGGGTATTGAACTACGTACGTGCGTTCGAAAGCATTCAACAACTGCTCGCAGGCTTCTTGGCATTGTTGAGTCCATTGCCACCTGCTCCCTTTCTTTAACAGGTGCAACAACGGCACTACTTTCTGCGAGTAATTCTTTACGAATCGCGCATAATAATTGCAAATTCCGAAAAGTCGACGCAATCCTCGCACATTCGTGGGTGGTGGTAAACTCCGAATCAATTCTCTCTTGTTCTCCTGTATCTTCATCCCTGCACTCGAGATTTCGTGTCCCATGAACTGCACCTTTTGACGACAAAATTCACACTTTTCTAAGTTCAATTTTAAATTGTACTCTCTGAAAATCTCTAATAATTTCTTCAAATCCTTCAAATGGGACGCCAAATCAGGTGAGAACAAAATAATGTCGTCGACGTACATCACTATGGTGTTCTTCAAGTCCGCCGGGATCACATCGTCGAGATACCTGATCAACGCTGCGCCAGGATTTTTTAACCCGAATGGCAATCGTGTAAATGAATATACAGTTCCTTCAAATTTAAAACTAATGTATTGCTGACATCCAGCTTCTACCTCTATTTGCCAATACGCGGATGAAAAATCTAACGCGCTGAAGATCTTCGCCCCTCCTAACTTCATAACCATTTCCCTTACAGTAGGTGGCGTCTCGTATCGTGGAATTGTGACCGTATTTAACCTTCTCGCGTCAAGACACAAACGAATGTTCCCGTTCTTCTTTACTACTACAACCAACGGACTAACGTACGGGGTTATTGCCTTTCTAATAACGCCCTTCTGCTCCATCTCTTTAATCAACTGGCGCACCTGCCCATGATACACCTGTGGTACGGGATATTGCTTCGTAGAAAACGGCGTAGTACCCTTCAATTGCAGCTTAAACTTGTAGCCCTTCACCGGCTCTGACGACTCCCCAAAAACTTCAATAAATTCCCTTAGCAACTGGCGAACTCGCACCGGACAGCCCTCTTGATCGATGACCTCCTCCGCGGCCCTTTCCACATTCTGAAGAGTCTCTTCCATGGTAGCCTGAAGCTCGTTTCCTTCCGCCTCCGTACTATCAAGTTGAGCGACCACTGACCTGCTTCCAATAAAACCTTGCGACTTTAGCGTTATTCTCCTCGCTCTCACGTCGACAACGGCTTGGCAAGCATCCAGTGCATCCATCCCAATGATGACGTCACGGATCAGCCCCTGGACAACAATTGCTGCTACCTCTATTGTCACCTCTCCTAAATCTATTTCCAACCAGATTTGCTTCCCTGTGGTGTTTGCCGCTCTTCGATTAGCCATGATCACGCGAAGCTTCCGCGTCGGCAGTTCTACCAACATATGCCCCTCTTTCTGCACCTTCTTGCAAAATTCTTCCGATACCGCACTAATACTACTACCCGTATCTACCAGCGCTCGAACTTCCTTCCCGTAACACCTGCCTTGCAGAATCAAACATTTACTTGGCCCCGCGCCTTCTGTTGTTTCCTCTCGAAGCAATTCATCACCTTCGACCACAATGCTCGCTATTGCCACAATTGTCACGACATCCTTTTGCCTCTCGTTTGGTTCGATCCACCTTCTCGCACCAAACGCATCTAGTTTTCCTTCCTTGCCGTTAGTTCCCATCGCCCTTGCGCCCCTTCCGTCTTTGCCTGCTTACGATCCCTGGCTTCTTGCTCCGATCGTTCCGCGCCTGCTCGTTCGCCGTCCTTCGGCTTCGGTTTTCGTTGCACCTGTCCGTCCTGTGACTTTTCTTCCCCCCCTCGAGGCTTGTCTTCGCGCACCTCTATTGCGCACACATTATCATGCCGATATCGCCCTCCATTGTATCGGTTATTGCCATTACCATTACCGGAATTCGGACCTTTCCCGTCACGCCCGTCCCGTTCATTCTCGTCGTTCGCCTGATCGAACCGACTTACTCTTTCAATTAACGCGTCAATCGTCTCCGGCATATTGTTCCAAAGCAAATTTCTTATCCTGCTCGGCATCTGTCGAATGAGGATTCGAATAATTTCCGCCGGGTTAAATTCTTCGCTGCATACCTTAAATGCACTAACTTTCCGGGTGACGAAATCGCTCATAGTTTCGGCGCTTCCTTTCCGATACCGTTCTGACATCAGCCGGTATTTCAACTCGAACCTATGGTGTTGGTTCCAGTATCGTTCTAGAAACTTAGCCCTCCATTCCCCCTATGTTTCCGGTGTTGGTGTCAGCGCCTGCCACCAATACTGCGCCTTAGAGCTAAGGGCTTCCTCTACGAATCTCAACTTCATTCCTTCCGGAATGTTATTTACTTTAAAATAGTTCTCGAGTGCCGTCAGAAATGAGTATGGTTGTTCTCTGCTTTCCCCATGAAATCGCAGGTAATTTGGCAACGTCGCATGCCCCATTGCGTAACCATTGCCATTCGGCCTTCGCGCTGCATACACCTGCTGCTCTAGGTCTGCTATCTTGTTCAGAATTTCTTTATCGACTTCTTTTGTCGATCCTATATCTGCCAATTTCCGACTATTTAATTCTCCCTGAACAGCCGTTATAATATTTCTATCTATCCCACTTATAGATTCTTCTACACGACCTATACGAGCGTCTTGCTGTCGCGCCACTTCTTTGAAGTCCTGCATATTCCTGCCTATGTCTGACAATCGCGTTTCTTGTAATTGCACCGATTGTTGCAAGGTGCCCACGGTCGATTGGATTTCACCCACACCTGTACTAATTTGTTGGTTGAACACCTCTTGTACCGCGAAACGAGTTTCTGATGTTTCCTCCCCCGTTTTCGCGTTCTGTTCTAACCTGGCGAAACGCGCGATTGTTTCCACTTTAAACGCGCTTACTTCGTCTTGAACTTTCGACACCGCGACCTGCACCTCATTCTGCAATTTGTTCAGCGCGGCATTTATTCCTTTATTCTGCTCCACAACTTCCTCAAATTTACCTTCTATTTGCCTCTGCAAATTATTCTCCAACCTAACATTGTCACTTCTTATTTCTTGCATTACACGTAGCAACATGGAAAGGGTGGATTCGGGTACCCTTGCACCTCAGGAACAATTTCACCTGCAGCTTCCTGGCTCATATCTGCACTTTGCGTGTTTATCGCAATATTCCCCTCCCCTTCTACTTCTACGTCCTGTAAACGTTGGCCCTCCTCGTCCTCATCGCGAGCGGAAATTGTTTCCGAATCCGACGTATCCCGTATGCTTATCATTTTTCCACTACGCGTCTCCATTTTGAAATACAATATGTTATGGTTACAATGATCTTTGACCTGATTGCCTAGCCCACTTGCGTACTATTATAGTGCCCTGGTACTCGTTCTACTCACGACCCGCGTTGCGGCGCCAAATATGTAACGGTACCTATGTCTACCTCCGAAAACCTTCTACAATGGCTCCCACGCTGGGCTGCCAAATATGTAATGGTACACGTCACCTATCCGTTCTGCTTTTCTTCCTCAAAACTAATTTACAAAAAATATGTAACGATCTTTACCTGTGCTCCTTTCATCTATAGTTCTTACCAAAATGTCCACTATTATGCCTGACGTTGGGCTGCCAAAAATACATACATCTGAAATTTGCCCGTTGCCTAGCTGCTTTTCTGATATTTATTCATACAGATATAAATACTGGGCGTGAGGCTGTGGCGGACCTATACAGGATCCTGACGTAGCATTCGGGCACGTGGGCGTAGGTCCTCATCTAACTACACATACTTATAAGACCAATTGCATTGGTTTAATGTCGAACCAACAACGTTCGACATCGTTTATTTTATCTGTTGTTCTTTTTTTTTTTGTTCTCCTTCCTCTGCTAGAGGCATAACAAATAACAAACAACACAAAATCGAAAAACAATACACTAAATACACAATAAACAATACCCTAGGAAACACGAAATTCTCATTCACACTGAAGATTTACACTATAAGATTAAAACCAAATCATTCATACTTGAATGCGCATTCTATTTTTTGTTTTCACTAAAATCTATTTCTATTTGACAAAACTTGGCCTTGTACATTAGAAGCTATGAGTCTATTCTTTCTTCTTATCAATGCGCATTACCAATTTAAATAAAGTTAGTGCACTTTCCTTTCGTTGAGTTCAGCGACCTGCACCGCGCCGTTCTCATGCATCACCCTCGCCAAATATACGCAGCGTCCTTTTGTTTGTCCATTCACAGCATCCTTCCATTTTTCACACACGTAATTCGGAAAATTTCATTTTAAATAATCAATGTCTCTTCGTTATAACTGTTTATTACTTACGAAACGAGTTTAATCACACGGCTGATGATGCGACTGTTTATATTCGCGAACAACGTTCTCTTTGAAAATTTTTCAATAATTTTCCGCGTTTCACCTTCTAAACTTTCTCCACTACAACTAAACGTTATAAAATTAACTTTGCTCGCGTGATTAGCACAACTTTCTAACAAAATTTTTAATTTCCGCGGAGCGTTTCAACATACGTCCCTCTCAAGCTATCCTCCCCGCGTTATTCTTTCATTGTTGTCACGAGACTTCCTCTTTTTTTTTCTCGAACATTTCACGATCACTTCCGGGTCTTCTATATAATATTATATATTTTTAAGTTAATCTTCTTCTTTCTGGGTCGTCTCTCTTTATTATTCTCAGGCATTTTCAAATTGAATGCTATTACCGTTTTCTATTTCGTTTTCTACCATCTAAAATTTCCAAAGTTCTTTTAATCTGAAGACGGTCGATCCCCTTCCACCGCTCTGACGTCATACGACTGGTTTGGAATTTCCCACTTATACAATTTACATTTTCTTTTATACCGTAGCCCCCCGAAATTTCTCCGCGTTGTGAGTAGTGCCATAATTTTCCCCATAATTTCTTCTATTAATGCCAAAAGTTTCGTTTGAATCGCTTCACGCGTTTACTTAATTTTTTGAAAAAAACAACTTTTTACATTAGATCTTATGCTACAACAATGGCTATCGTGTCTAGTTGTGTGCTTAAAACGTACTTCACTAAATTGTTTATATCTTTGGAACGCGTGAACCGATTTCTTTCAAATAACTTCCAAAATGTTTCACTCGACAAACGCTACTGAACTATATTGTCCCCATTATGATTTTGTCGCGTCTTCTTAGACTTCCAAAAAATTATCGCTACGCGACACCGCTTTCATTTGTCCCCGCCTTTGATGTTAATACCACTTATTACATGTTTATCTTTATTCTTTGCCCTGTCTTCATTCCTGGGGATCCTGGATTGTTACAGTTATGTTCAATACTTTTTCGTTTCCATTTACGAATAATTCAAATTTTAAGAAATTCAAGCACTTTTTTCCACCCGAGGTGTGCAATTCATGACGTAGCATTGCCTCTGAAAAAGATATATTTTAGTGGGCCTTGCATTGTTTTTGTTTCCATGAAATATTTGCAAATGGAAGGTACTGAACTGCAAGTAGAATATTTGAAGCTGATAAAGTCATGAAAATATTACCCACGAAATTCCGACGAAAAGTAAATACACGAATGAGAGAGAATTCAACATGTATAAATATTGGGGAAAAAACTAGTCAGTTTTGACACAGTTGCTACAGCATTCTTTTCAGAACTGGTAACTGACGTTTACATTTCTTACATTCATAATCCTAAGACCAAATGTTTCACATGTAAAACATTTAATTTATTCACGTTAAATATTTTGTTGTTAAATAGTTTTAAAGGATTTTTTATCTTTTTCCTGAAATTCTCTCATCAAAGGGGCCTCCACCACAGTAAATTCAACCTTGAATATGATATGCTCAAACTGAGAAAATAGTTCATGTCATGGTAATGATATGTTCATTTTATCTTTTCAGATGAAAAATACTTACACAATACCAAAACTGTAAGAGTCATTGAAATTTTATTATGTCTGTGAAATGTTTATTGAATGTAAAGGACGGTCCCAAACCAGGCATCAAGCTCATTTGAAGGCTATTTTTTCTTTCTGTCCTTCTTTTATTATTATTTTTATTTTTCATTTTAGCCTCCTTACACTGTCACTTACAAAATTAATATGCATTTTATTGTATTATATTCCTTTCCATTACAAATAATGTAAAAATGTTTTGTTTGTCAAATTATATAAAAATATTTAGTACTAAATTTGTATTTATCTTGTATTTTTGTATTGCATTTAGTTTTTTGAAATATCTCTGATGTACATTGTATGATTATGTATGTACACATCTTGACAAGCATCTGGACATGGGTTATGCTGTATTTCTGTGAGGAAAAAAGGATGAAACAAGTAGGCCTAAAAGATATTTATCAGAGTTGCTACCTGCCTACCCAAGGAGATACTGCTACTCTATTGTGAGGTAATAGAGAGGCTATGGTTGATTCTTTTGTTTTGTGCTCACAAGGAGGTGTAATGCTTTTTATCTGATATCCCAAAATAGAGTCTGATAATATGACACATCCTGAATAGCAAATATCATAGAGGGAAATATTTCACCTCAATTTAGACCTATGTACTATTTGAAACATTCTTTCAAGACCTCTCTTTCTTGAACAGAAACTATCCTTGCTGCTATTGCAATTTCGCTTGGGTCTGTTTTTAAAATACTTTTTATAGCTTACTGAGAAAATTAAAGTTTAATTTATGTTGATAACTTTTGAAATTCTTCTCTGATGCAGGGTGTTATTTGGAAAAAATACCTTTGAGAAAATCAGTGCAGAATTTTGTGAAGGCCACAGTTAAGAGACAAGCACCAAATAAAAATTGAAATTCTTTTGGGTTGTAATGCATTGCATTACTGTGGACATAGTTCCTTATGCCCTCATGAACTCATGTATAGATGATATGCCTCTAAATTGGGAGTAACTAAAATTATTGTGAGAGGGTAGGTGGTGACTGAAAAATGGTTCCAAAATAATGGTTTGATTATTTTACATTAGAATGAGAGATACAGGTGAAAAATTAATGCCTTTAATTCACATCACTCACAAGGAAATTAAATGAAGCTCATACAAGAGACTACATAAATTACTGTTCAAAATAAATGAGCAGTTAGAAACCAAAATATGACATGTGAATTAGCCACATAGTTGGAAACTGGTTCTTTTTATTTTCCAGTCTCCTCCTCTAGTTACCTCTTTAACATGTAATTGACTTTTATCAAATCCTATTTTGAACAGTTATTTTGTAGTCATGAAATACAAATGGTACACATCTTGGCAGATAGAAAAAGTTAAGCATAAATAGTTCATTAAACTGGTTAGTCAATTGGAATGTACGAAGTACAAAAGGCACACAAAAAGAGTTCACATCCAATAAGTTTATTGACAAATCTCTATTTAGCTATTTCACATTAAGTATTATGTATGTGTATTATTAATTTTATTAAAAATAACACATCTAATGTTTTAATTTGTTGTAATTTTCCTCTGGAGGAAGTTATATAATTACCTTTAAGATAAGTATGGTATTTAAGAGACAGCAATATACATACTTGTTGAATTGACATTAAAGTTTCTTTTAAGATGACAGCATGGTGACCGCAGACGGAGTTGAAATACACAAGCAGTTCAATTGATTGTGCAAAATTAAAAACGTTTATAAAAGAAGAATATAATATATACTAATTGGAAAAATAAGGCAGGTCATGATGATTTTCAAGCATTGGTATCATTAAGCATGTCACATTACATTCTTGTGAGCAAATATAATTTTTCAGTAGAAAAATAAAACCTTTTGAATTTTAAGGGTCAATGAAATTATTAGGCATTTGTGAGCCTAATTAAATAAATAAAACATTTAAGTTCAGTTAGTACAGGTTGATTTAATTTTCTCTTTGTGGTCGCTAATTAACAGATTGATATGGGGGGTGGGAGTGTTCTTGAAAACAGTTTAGTTCAAAGACTGTGTTATTTGTATTTTAATACTTTTATCATAAGAAAATATATCTTGATTGTAATGCAAACAAGTGGCTGCTCATGCCCTCAAGGTTGATGGTTCACAAAATAAAAACAATGAGATGTGAGCTTATTCAGATCTGTCCACAAATAAAACATGATACTATATATTGACTCTTCACAATGCTGGGAGATGTCTGGGTTGGCCTCCCCCTTGTTATTATTTTGTGATCTACCAACCTTGATGGCAAGAGCACCAATGTTGGAAACTCGAAACAGTAAAATTATGGAGGTTGGATTTTGTGTCAATTGTGACTATTAACATTTCTTTTCATGAATCATCTCATAACATACTTAGTTAAAAAAATTCATTTCATAGTAATACTGGTAATATGAAAATCAAAAACCACAAAAAGCAAATGTAATGTCTTTAAATATCTTCTGTGATATTTTTTAATTACTTTTGAAGGTTGACTTTAAAATATATATTTACATTAATGACTTTTTTTGTGGGAAAGAAATCCTTAAAAAGCCATTGCTTTTCAAGATATTAAAATTAAATTTAGTATTTGGAAAGATACATTTGTTGTAAAAATGTTTTAAAATGTAATAAAAATAGACAAATTTGAGGAATACAATTATGACACAAAATGTACAAAATAATTCACAAAATTTGTAAAGTGTAAATAATTTTGTGTTCACATCAATAATTAATAGCTCTTGGGCACAAGTGCCTGCTTTCAGACTTCTGAAAAAACAAATGAGTGCAATATAACATACAAAACATATTCATATGAATGACCAACTTAAAAGAGGTTTCAGAAATTTTGTGGATCAAATTAGAAAATATTCACATTTATTTTAATTATAAAAATTTGGACAATACCTGAGAAGACTGAATGATTTTGCATGCATTAAGTGACCATATTAATAAGCAAGCAAGCGAGCAAGTACACAGAGGAATAATTCTTAAGCCTCATTTACAATTGACTTTAATTTACTCACAAGTAGAAGTCTGTGTACTTTGAGATGAGTGAAGTGCAGCATAAGAAAAATTGTTTGGCAGGCATTCACTACACTTTTCTTATTTTATTCAAAATATTCTTTTCAGAGAAAAAGATCCAGTCAAACTTTTCTCTTGACTTTATTATGCTGCACTATTTGAAGGTCTACACAATATATTCTACAGTATACAAACTATCTAAGCATAGGCTTTACTCAGTCTATTTTGCAAAGGATATTAAAGCTAGAATGATGCAGTTTCATGTTAAGCTGAATAAAGCCAATTAGACCATGGTATACACCAAAAGTCTGAAGCATATTTATCTAGGTATACCTAGCGGTATTTCTGTTGGTCCCGAAGTGTGGAGGAAAAATGGAGATGGTTTTAAAATACAGAGAAAAATATACTCAAGTGAAGTTGTGATGGATTTTTAGAGAGTGCTATGTACAAATTGTGCTTTTTATTAACAGCAATAGCTAACCTATTGAAATAACAATTAAAATGTGAACTAGAGAAAGTTTTCAGTACCTATATAAGATAGCAATGGTGCTTTGCCCTTTGTGAAACGTCACATTCTTCAAAGAATGCGAGTCGTTTGTACAATTTGACTATCTCTATAATATAACAATAGTTAAATTGTAAAGCAACACAAAGCATCAGGACTTTTATCGACATTCATTTGGAAGCTAATATTCTATTATACATAAATCTTTAGACACTAAGTATTAGAAATTGTGTGGTATATCTTGGTGCCCTTAGCCAGCTCTGGACATCTCCCTCAGTATTCCTTCTACTTAATTACATTTTGTACAAATGCAGTAATTAATATACATACAATTGACTGATACAAAGCCATTTTGAAATGAAAATGTGTATGCTGCAAGGTATGTATGCTAATATATTTACTTGATATTTTGTATTAACATTTTTGTTAATGAAACATTATGTTTATGAAAAGAATTCAAAAATGAAAAATATATTATTTACATGGAATATATGTACCCTGCAGTGTTTCATATCTCAGTGTCAAAGAAGAATCATGTTTGGTGTAATTTGAAAGTGAAACAGTTACTACTAAATTCATGGATATTCACACATTGGATTAATGCCCTGAAAATTCACCTGATGCAGCCTCTCATTCTTGAAGTCATATTCCTATGCAAAAACAAGGAAGTACATAAAACATACTTGTTGATGTGCAATTAAAATCGTCATTTATAGTACACACACAAAAAATGAACTTCAGCCAATTTAATGCAGAATTTAAAAAGAAAATATTTTATTATTAAGTTTATAGAATCAATTAATTAATTGTACATTAAATAAAATTATATTAATTTTTAGTTATTACAAAAATTCTACAGCTAGCATTGTATTAAATCATCTACAAAGTTACATAAGCATTGGAATAAAGGTATAACATAAGTAATAAAAACATTTTTTCCCCACTGCTTTTACTTGAAATTTTAAAATTAATTTCTTTTCAATGAGTCATTGACATGAAGTCTCATTGATGTATTAACATTAAAAATTATTTTTTAAAAGTTGCAAAAAGATTATCTAAATGTACTCATAACTAAATGTATTAGTACAAAAACCTTTGGCTGAGTTTCTCTATGATGTAAATGATGATCATATGATAGTATATTTCACTGAATTAAAATCCATATTCTTCCAGTTTTATTATGAACAATATTTAAAACCTTCCTTAGCTATAATGTCTAGAAAAAGTCAGAATTACTTTTCAATATTTCTCTGAAATATAAACAAAACAAATATTCTGAGAATATTTGCAGTATACTATATATTCACTGATGGATTACTGATTTTTCCTATTAAAGGGAAAATATTTTACATCTTGATAGTGTATCCACATGCAAATCCTAAATAAAGTTTATCCAAAAAAATCATAAAATCTTGTTTGGAGGAAAAGAGCTGACATATTGTGCACACACATATGTGTGTTATCTTGAACCTTTTTATTTTATCCCTTAAAATTGATTTGACTATGTGCATTTTGTCAAAATAGTGACTTTGTTGAGTGAAGTCACAGTTTAAAAAATAACAAAGCAGTGACCAAAGATACATGGAGAATCACAACTGGTCCAATAGGCCCAATTTCACAACAATTTTTGCCAATGCACAATTGTATTCTGGATTATTTCTCATTTATAAAATCATGTATTTTAATCAATAATTTGTAATAAAAAATGTTTTAATAATACTTTTCTGTTTTCGACAGTGCTGACTTGTTCTATTGAGATAATTTACTTTTGGCGATGAAAACATACTGATTGGATGAAGCCAGGGCTAGGACCAGAATAATGTAGTGTCTGGGTTACATGCTTCTATGGAGTCTTTCATCTTTCTAGTCTTCACATTTATTGTCAAGACACATTCGTTACACTGATGTCTCTTACTACAAACTTTCTATCTCATTTCAGTACTAGTCCTGTATCCCAGCAACTCAGTCATGCAGTTTGCAGCAAATTTACATAACAATCTTACTTAACCAAAGAGCTGCCACAAGGTATGGAAATAATAGTCTATCTATTTCTCTCTTCTACATACACTAACAATGACAAAAGACATTTAACAACAATATATATATTTGCATTTTAATTATTGTTCAAAGTCACTTGGCTGTTGGCCAAGTCAAAGATGTCTCAGTGATATATAACCAGTAGAAAGATTTATGTGCCATTCTTTGTTTCAATTATGAAGTGATATTATGATGTGAAAATTATTTCAAACTAGCAATAAGTATAAAAGATAAATTTCAGAAACATTAGTGAAACATAAGGGAACAAGGTTCATGCACAATGTGTAAATTGTGAACAATACAATGTTAAGAACCGTTGAATAGTCCCCAAATTTAATGGAGAAAGTGAAAGTTCGTCATTACATTAAGTGGAAATATATTAAATTAATGCATTTATATCCTACAAGTGCTGCCTGTCACGAGTAGGTTAAGGGTCAAAGTAAGATAAAAGGGCAAAATAACAACAGACAATTTAAGTGCAAAACAAACAGGACGCAACAGCTTCTTACAATATTAACTTTTCATTTATAATATATGAGACATTCTCCCTAGATTATTATACTGATATACAAACATCAGACAGAATTATTCAGAACACAGAAAAATACAGTTTAATATATTTGATTTGTCAAGGCTATCAGTTGTTTTGCACCAAAATCCTGTTAATTTTGCGAATAGTATTAGTAACAAATTGTATGATAGTAATGGAGTATGATGTAAATTCTTATCTTATTAGTTTGGCATAATAATGTAGTTTCATTCAATAAAATCTTGAAAAATATATTTACAGTTACTAGAATTACTATATTGAAGTGTTATTTTCATAGCTTAAAAGCTTTGAATTGCTAGAATAATCATTTACAAAGCTTCAATTAGCACTCTTCTTACCATTGTACCAAATTAATCACAGGTCTACAATAAAGTAATTAGGTACTTAACAATATTTTGCTATCAGAAACATCTGTAATGCTTTCTTCATGAATATAATATTTACTAGATGTAGTCATACGGGCTCAAGAAAAGAGTGAATAAATGGGAAACAAAGTTAAGTTCATAAACTGTTTTGAATTTTTGTCTCTTGCAGAGTACATTTAATAAATATGTAAAGGTTATCAGAATGTGATATTCTGAGTTTTCATTTTGATGCATATTCCAGAACCCACACACTACCTGACACAATTCCTCTTGTCTGTAACATTTTGGTATGAATAGTTAGCACCAAACAGTGTGCGTTGCACTCCTGGGGAAGATAACACAGAGTACCTTGGGATAATCACTCCAAATTCTCTATGAAGTATAAATATATTGATACTGTTTCAATTAATAAACACATACAAAGAGCCTATAAGCCATTTTTTGCATTTTTTATCACATCGACTTTCATAGTTTCAGGATGACTTTTACTGTTTTTGTAACAAATAAACACCAGTGATCTTTCAAACAGGAAAGCTTGTGTTTGTATACTCTGCAATACTTGCTTTCCAATTTTGTTTTAAAGTTTGACATTTCTTCTGAAAAGACATTAGAAACTGTAACTTGGATGTCACTTTAAGGCACTGTCAATCCTAGGCTTTCCATTTCGCCAGTGTGACCGAGTGCTTGAGGTGCATCCACATTCTTTTTCTATCCTTTCAGTCAATAAGACTGATATATCTGCACTTGAAATATGCAGAGACAAATGCTGTCTTTTGTAAATGTTTTCTACAACAGTAACAACAAGAATTACAAAATTTTAGCATTGGAAGCATCTGAGAAAGACCTCCATCCATGAGTTCTTGGCAAGATTGCTTTGAAGTTAAACCTTGATGATTCTTCATGAATTTAAACAAAATGATAAAGTTTCACCACTGTTTACAATGAAAAGATGAGATTTCAGAAAGCAGACATTACGTAATAGTACTCGCAAAAGTTAGTTGCATATAGAAGATTTTACAAATTATGACATTGGGAAGAAAATCTACCTTAAATATGTGTTAAATGATGACACACTGGACATTTAATATC
The DNA here is from genome assembly GCA_011170035.1 of Teleogryllus occipitalis. Lineage (NCBI taxonomy): Eukaryota > Metazoa > Arthropoda > Insecta > Orthoptera > Gryllidae > Teleogryllus > Teleogryllus occipitalis. Next base: position 38,430 of record BLKR01010558.1, on the reverse strand, counting down.
TAGTATAAATAATATAATATGCTCAAATATGATTTCATTATTATTAATAGATATTTGTTTCAAACTATCCACTGTTGATTATAGTGAGTCACACTTCCTGTATTGATAGGCCACAACTACCTCCAAACCATCAATGAGACTGCATTCACAGCAAAATCACCCAAAGGTAGAAGCTGAATAACAATTTTTTCTGATCAGAACATTGGCACTTTCTCACAAATCAGGCTTTATTGTCCGATTGTAGATGATCAACTAAAGATGAATATATGAATTTGTTTGTCTATGTATTTCAATAGAAACTGATTAACAGTTTGTTTCAAAATGGTGTCAACAAGTGCGAATCCAGAAAGTATTTCAGGGACCTTTTTCAGATTGTGTTCCACAAATATTCTTGAAATAAAAAAAATTAGTTTGGAATAAAAAACAACAAATGAGAACATTTGTTTGATTGTGATCTGATGAATATGTAATTACTTTTAATAAATTAAGTAAAATTACAGAGAAGTGTGGGCTTGGCCACCCTATTCTCCCTGGATCCATCATTGGCTGCATTGTATAAATCCTCTGTTCCGGTTCCATTACTTTTTATTTGCAAATCAAAGAATATTCTTTTTATCATTAAGATCATCTAATATTCCGATCAAAAATAGTGAGAGCAGTAATTTTCATTTCTAAATAAAAAGAAATCAATGCATTTTCTGACATCTAAATTTTACATTTATTCAGACGTAGGTTTCGAAGACAACCAAGTTTATGATTCAGTTCTAAAAATTGCACTTTAATTCAAAGCTTACCATTATTTTAAATCTTAATTATCAATTAAATACATTTTAAAAAAATTCAATGAAAATTATTTTCATTATTCAACTCTAATGAAACAAAGGTTTACACTACAACTTATATTCCACTTTGGTTAATCAACTATAATCAGTCGTATCGTGAGAAACCATCTTAGTGATGAAGAAAAGCTACATCTTCTGTTGATGTTCAACAAGCAACACTGTTTCATATAACAAAATCAATATTGAAAGTGTTAGTCGATTTTTGTTCATTAGTTGTGATATAGAATAACTGACTTTGTAGATCACTCCCCATGGTTGATACTTATTGTCAAGCTGTCAATAAATTGTCCCTATCAGGATGAATGCACTCAGTTGTGAATAATTGTGTTGCCTAGTTTATGTGAAATCAAGATTATTGACTTTAATGACAGAAAGGAAATAGCTCTTTCTGAATTTTAAGTGGATTTGTGGATTAGAACAGACAACAAATTGCAAGCATAATTCATTCCTATGTAAAGCCAAGTGAAGCTCTTTTTGTGTAAACAGTGGTATCACATTGTATGCCTTTATGAAATGATAAAATTTAACATTAATGATGTCAGATAGCATTATTTACTCATACATCTGACATATAAAATTACTGGAGAAAAAAAGAAAGAAAGACAGAAAGAATAAAATCAAAGCCTTAATGAATGTGGAGACAATTCATGAACATTGTAAAAATAAGAACAATGATTAGAAAGAACGTAATATTTTTATTTTATCAATTTTACTCAGTATTTTCTCATATTAGGTGCACGGTACTGCATTGATGAAAATAAATTTGGATTAGATATTTGAATAATAAGGACATGATACCAAATTTCATTTTCATTTCATTTTGAAATTTTCATGTTTCAGAAAAAGAGTTTACTTTAAAAACTTTATCAGAATTTAATTTAAATTAAGCTACAAATTAAAATAAAAAAAATTCCTCTGCATCCAATCAAACTTGTGTTCTCCAAAACAATTTCAAACAACTGAGAGATGCAAACTTGTAATAACAAAAGAAAAATTGGGGAAATATCATTTTTCAATTATAAATGTGTTCTTATTCAGAGTCTGTTCATCATTTTCATTCTTTGACCATGAAAACAAATCATATTTTCTGTCTGGAATCATCATTTCAGCATGTTCATGAGAACAGATAATAATAAAAAAAATATCAATCAAATGAGAAGTCATCACATACTGATGGCTTGGTAGTATTGATATTGTAAATACATATTGAAAACCCTATAAAGACAATGTTCTGATGTGTTCACCAATTTCAAATGAGGAAAAAACGACAGAGTGAGGAGACGTCGACATCATGGCAACAAACATATCACATGTCGATAATCTATTTTGACATTAAATGATTTTAAAAGCGATCATTAAAAAACGTCCAAATCAGATTCTGACGATCTGCTATAATCGTTCCTTCATCGACCCGCTCTGACCGTAGCAATTCTGCGGCCACCATTTGTAGGATGCTCTCGACCTTAGGTATAGTAGCACTTGAAGGCACGGATGCAGGGTTTAGAAAAAGTAGTAGTATTTAAGGGGTCGAACCCACAGGAAAACTACCAGCTCTTCCAAGTCTGAGAACTGGCTGTAGAAGTTGTTGAAAACGGTGGTCTCCAAGATGAATGCGGTAGGGAATCGGGGCCCAACTGAAGTTGATCTTAGAAGAGATTGTCCAGGGTTCAGAGGGATGACTCCAATTCTTCTGTTGGATTTGGGTTCTAGCTTTAGTAGCTCTTAGAGGCACCGCTTTTCCAGACGAAGGTGGTGTGACTTCCGGGCTCTAGCTGTAGTTATACTTCAAGCAGACATGCTTGTCTCTCGGTGAGCAAACTAATATCCTTCGGGCAGATTTGCTGAAGTAGCACTGGAAGTTGCGCGATTGCCTGAAGTTGCCGACGTTGCACACGTATCCGACGAGTCTTAGATACAGGCCGTTGAGATTGAGCTGTAATGTACTTTGAGTAGCAGGTGGCGAGCTTGCTCAAAGGCCCTGAGGGAGCCCACGGGATCTTCAGGCATATCCGTGAACGAGTTGAAATAGGAAGTGACAGGCGTGTCCACCGAGTCGAGAGGGAACATTATCTCGCAGAACCAGTTGGACTCGTGGCATCTGGGTCTAGCTGAAGAAGTTTTTAAAGACGATGGGCTTCCCAACGGTGCCGAAGGAGCATACGAACTGGCAATTGCTTCCCAGGTCTAGCAGTAGTAATATTTTAAAGCGGTACTCTTGCCTACCGAGCTTATGGAACACATGAACTCATCGAGCATCTGCAAGTGATAGGCTTCGTGACGACTCATTCGTGAAGATGACAGTTTGACTCATGGAGATGAGAAGTACACAATATGCTCTGTTGCTCCTGGGGATTAATTGTTTCAGAATTTTGATTTATAGAAATGGTTTACGGAACCGAAAACACTCAAAAACTCTTTTTCCGCATTCGAGATATAAATGCATTGGTAGTTGGAAGTGGTAATGATAATGAAACTCACGGACACTGCTGAACCGGCTTTCACAAAGAGCCAATGAAACACAATTTCCTCTGGCGGTCTAGTTCTTGGAAGTATCGGGAATGCCCAAAGTACCATCACAGGACAATTTCTTTAGTCAGCGTAGCTGTAGTAGTTCTTGGAAATGGTGGGTGTGCAGGCGGAACCGAAAGAGGACACGAACTTTCTTCTAGCGGTGTAGGTGTAGTAGCACTTGAAAGTGGCGGACTTCTCCTTGTACCTCACGGACTGTCCCGTTGCCTCTCGAGGTTTAGCTGTAGTAGTACTTGGAAGTGGTGAGCTTGTCCAGGAAGATGAGAGAGCTCACAAAAGTTCTTCTAGCGGTATAGCTGTAGTAGCACTTGAAAGTAACAGGCTTGACCTTGCAGCTCACCGACTGTTCCATTATCTTCCGAGATCTAGTTATAAAAGTACTTGGAAGTTGCGAGCTTAGGGTACCAGGAAGTCGAGAGAGCACAATAACTTCCTTCCTACCACAGTTTGTGCCAAACTGTGGTAGCACTGTAAAGTGACGGGCTTACCCATGAGGCTCTCAGAGTGTTCCGTTGGATTCCCGAGGTCTAGCTGAAGTTATGCTGGGAAGTGGCGGACTTGTCCAGAAAGCTGAGAGAGCACACGAACTTTCTTCTTGCAATGTAGCGGTTGTAGCACTTGAAAGTGAGGAGTTCCCCATGCAGGTCACGACCTGTTCCTTAGCTTCCCGAGGTCTAGCTGTAGCAGTACTTGAAAGTGGTGGGCTTGTCTATGCAGTTCACGGACTGTTCCGTTGCCTCCTGAGGTCTAGCTGGAGTAATTTTTGAAAAAAGCGGACTTGTTCAGGAAACCGAGAGAGCTCACCAACTTGGCGGTGTAGCTGTAGTAGCAGTTGAAAGTGACAAGCTTACCCATGCAGCTCATGGACTTCTCCGTCGCCTTCCAAAGTCTATCTGTAGTAGTTCTTGGAGGTGGAGGGCGTGCCGACGGAGCCTAGAGAGCAAACTAACATTCTTCTGGCGATCTACCTATGGTAGAACTTGAGAGTGTCGGGCTTGCGCATGTAGCTCACGGTCTGTACCGTTGCCTTTTGCCTTCCGAGGTCTAGCTGTAGTAATACTTGGAAGTGTCATCAGGGTTGTCCTGGGAGCCGAGAGCACAGGAATCTCTTTCTGTCGGTCTAGCTGTAGTAGTCGTGCCGATGGAGCTGAGAGAACACACGAACTTTCTTCTGGCGGTGTATCTGTAGCAGCAATAGAAAGTGTCGGGCTTGCACGTGCAGGTGCAAGTTTGTGCAATGTCCCGTATCCTCCCGAGGTCTAACTGTAGTAATACTTGGAAGTGTCGGGTTTGTCCGGGAAGTCGTGAGAGCATACGAACTTTCTTCTGGCGGTGTAGCTGTAGCAACACTTGAAAATGCCGGGCTTGCACGTGCAGCTCAAGGACTGTCCCGTTGCCTCCCGCGGTCTAGCTGTAGTAGTACTTGAAAGTGGCGGGCTCGTCCAGGAAGTCGAGAGAGCACACGAACTTTATTCTGGCGGTGTAGCTGTAGCAGCACCTGAAAACGCCGGGCTTGCACGTGCAGCTCAAGGACTGTCCCGTTGCCTCCCGCGGTCTAGCTGTAGTAGTTCTTGAAAGTGGCGGGCTCGTCCAGGAAGTCGAGAGAGCACACGAACTTTATTCTGGCGGTGTAGCTGTAGCAGCACCTGAAAACGCCGGGCTTGCACGTGCAGCTCAAGGACTGTCCCGTTGCCTCCCGCGGTCTAGCTGTAGTAGTTCTTGAAAGTGGCGGGCTCGTCCAGGAAGTCGAGAGAGCACACGAACTTTATTCTGGCGGTGTAGCTGTAGCAACACTTGAAAATGCCGGGCTTGCACGTGCAGCTCAAGGACTGTCCCGTTGCCTCCCGCGGTCTAGCTGTAGTAGTACTTGGAAGTGGCGGGCTTGCCCACGGAGCCCAGCGAGCACACGAACTCGGCGAGCGTCTCCCAGATGTAGGCGGCGCGCGAGCGGCGCGGCGGCGGCGGCGCCGGGTCGTCCTCGCCCAGCAGCTCGAGCGGCGGCTTGAGCGGCGGCGAGCGCGGCGGCGGCGGCGCGGGCGCGGGCGACGGCAGGGGGCGTGGCCGCGGCGCCAGCCGGCCCCGCCGCGACCGCCGGGAGGACGGACGCCGCTCTCAGGCGTACTCGGTGTCCGTGGACAGGCTGCGGTCGCCTGCGGATCCCAAGCGGCGTTAGGGGGCGTCCCGTGTTCGCCAGAGTCCCTAGATATACGGATGTCTCGGAATAAAGGCTCCCACAGACCGGCGCGGTAGATCCGCAGCGGGTGCGGCGCGGAAAGTTCGGAGCTAATAGACGCGGCCGCGGACACTGAAGCGTCAATTATGAGACAGCGTTTGGTGACGGTTGGCAAGGTCGCTCGGCTCAGAAGGGAGCGAATACTCCCAAACACTCTGACACACATAAGACTTCCACGAAACTCGAGCTGTAGCGGAATAAACGCGTCTGACTGCTTTACAAATTTCGCCGCCGATTAAAAGCTGCCAATCCGTTGCCGCGACGCTTGCCTGCCGCGCTGGTCTGAACGTACTCATAAAGCAACATATGACGCGAAACTTCCGCTGCGGCCAATCCTCAAAGGCTGCGGATCTTCCGCGTCGGTCTGTGGGAGCCTAAAGGTTACAATCTTCTAGGCAGGTGGAGAGGTGGCAAATTATCACTTTTCACTCCTGAACCAGCGTTGCCAGAATATTAAATGTGTATCCCAGTACAACCTTAAAAAATCCTGATACTTCACTGAAATTCCTTGTACCCCATGACAATTGATTTGAATTACTGAAATTGTTCGTATTATAACTCTATTATGATTTAAAGGCGCACAGGATATTCGTCAAACCTAACTCGACATTGATTCATTTTATATTGATAAACTAAATGAAACACCAAGGCGTTCTATCTTTTTATACTACAGCATGTGCTAGAAAAGCCCATCCTAGGTCACCCTCAATGTTTTTATGGAAGTGTTTTCACCAATATCGTAGTTATTTATAATATTGGTATTAGTTTTAAGCTATTTAATAAAAAATATTATACGAATCTTAAATCTTACATTATCAATTATCCTAGATTGAAAATTCTAATATTTAAACGTACCAGAAAGTTTTCATTCTGGCACTTAGTATCTTCATTAAAATCCTGTTAAAAATACCAGGATTCTAGTACGTCTGGCAACACTGCACTGAACTTGTAGAGGGGAACTTCATACAATGGAGCTAATATACATAATATTTGTCTCTGTTAGGAATCATCTTAAGCACAGATGTTCGGGAGGTCGCGTTCTCACTCAGAAGATTTCGTGTGTAGAGAAATTATTGTAAGAAGGGACCAATTTGACAGGTCGGGAAACAAAAATAAGTCATGTCGGACAATGTCATTGCAAGATATTGTGCCTAAGTCACGTAGATATTTATTTAGATTTAGATATTTATTTAGTATAAAGCAGTAAAGAACTATGTGGCGTATGGGGGAAAAATGTGCGCACGCTTTCTTGAGTACAAGTACGTACAAGTGAGACAACCGCTCACGAACAAACTAGCTAATTGAGCGCATGGGCATAACTGCAGCTTTGTGGCCAGCAGTAGCAGTTAAATCATTCCGTTCCTAGAATAATCTCTCTATATCCGCCGAGTTTTTGCGCACATGGGGTCTTGCCCAACTATCAGAGGCAAATTACACATATGTAACTCCGTTGTATGAAATTTTCCATTGTATGTTCATAGGCAAAGAGTGGTCATTTTGGTCCTCACTGCATGCCCTACAAGTTTTTACACTTATTCTGAGACACCTGTAGAGAGTAGAGCAACCTAAACAGCCGCCGTCATTTGATATCCTCTCATCCTAAAGCCTTTGCAGACATCTTACATGAGTTGAGGAGAAATGATATGAACTAAAGATATCGAGTGTATTGATGTTGTTTTTTCGTAGATTGGTAATTCCCAAAACATACAATTCGAACTTTCCTGACATCTGGATATAAAATGGCGGAATCGAATTTGTTACTCTCTGTATCTAGGAAATCTAGTTTTTGTGATACTTGAGATACCTGGCCGGGTTTGCGCGCCTTGTATTTAACTTAAAGACGCTCGTCTCCTCGCGGTGAGTGGTTCAAAAGATAAGACAATGAGGTGGTGGCCGATCTGGATGTCTGTGCCAAAGAAACTTGGCACCGCACAACCATTGATCCCAATAGTGTCAGCTTTCAACGTTTCAAGATGTTTGGGTCGGCGTCCATATCATTTTGTGAACCAGCAACCTTGAGGACACGAGCTGTTACTGCCGGCCCATAGACGCCTCGTTTAATCCGTTCCGATATTTTCGAGTCTCGTTCTTAACGGAACTTGCATCTTCACAGGTTAAACAAAGCTGTACAGTTCTGTGCTGTAGTCAGTTTTGCACTGTAGGTCAGGCTTACGCACACCAGTCCAGGGTAAGTCAACCACGAACCCCGTACACAGACAAACAACAGGAGCCGGTGTTGAGTCAACAGTCAGGAGTTTGGTTTGTGTCAGTTTTACCGGTGCAGGCCGTATATGCATTTGATTATCCACTGGAGGCATACAATGCCCAAAATTTGGTAAAATGTTGACGAGAACCATTAGTGTGCAATACAAGTTCCAATTTATTACTGTATAGTTTTGTCAATCTTCAAATAAGAAAATTGAAATGTAGCATCAATATTTTAACATAACATTGTTTTTTAATGCAAAATTTCAACCTCTTAGCTCTTTCAATTACTGTAAAAATTTAGTGTAAAGATTTTTCCAAAAATCTCCAAAGTAGTGTATTTTCAACCTACGTTTACAGAAAAGTACTTGTATGAAATGATTAAAAATATATCTGATATGTAAAATAACATTTTGAAGCTCCTGAAGGACATTTTTGCCAGAGCTGCCTTACGTGGGCATAACTTAAGGGCAAAGTTTGGGTCGGCAAGTCAAAAATACATTCAATCTATTAAATAGGAAGTAAAATATTTGTTTCTAAGCTATTAATACGAAGTTATGAAGTTTCCAACCACATATCAGATGACAAAAAAGTTGTTATAAGCGACCCTTTTTCATCGCAATAAATTTGAAACATTTATTCTTTGACCCTGTAGATTGAGCTCAAAATACTAAATGATACAATGTATTTGCGTAGGATGTATTAGCATAGTATATTAATACAGGAATATTATATTGTATCTTTAGAATATTAATATTGAAACCTGAGTACTATTTTGGTATTTTGCAAAATAGAAGCAGTTTTTAATTATCAGGTATCACTCCTTGTCAATTTATATCCAAATTTTAAATCACTTCTTTGCAATTTAAGAAAATGAATCTTTAATTCATTTTAGTTTGGAGCCCTGGGTTTTAGATTTCGCACAACTCTTCTCTTGTTCACTACTTGCTGATAGGGGAGCCCGTGGTAAACAAGAGGCCTGGGGCAGTATATCCACGGAGGACCCTAATTTGAAACAAAAGTCCCCTCTCCCCACCACCACCAGTATATAAACAATTCATTTCCATATTCTATGGAAGTAATTTACAGAGGTTAATTAGGATTAAAAATAAATATATTTGTATTTGTTTTGAACGAAAACAATTTGGGGCCTGAGGGAAGTTGTCCCAGCTGTCCTCCTCTCTTCTGGACGGTCCTATTTCCTGAGCCCCTGAGTAAAATACAGAATATCGAGACACCGGTATATTTTATACAATTTAAAATGTTACATGCATTTTATGACCTTTTAATATATTGCAGTACCCGTGAAGCAGTATTCAAAAAAATGCCAGCCTTAATCCTTCCCGCAAAGAATTTCAGAATTTTCTTTTGTATCTTCTTCCTGTATTTTGTAATAGCGAAACATAAGAGCAATGTTTTCCAGGCACCTGTCTATGGTAGGACACTTGTATTACGTAGTCGAAGATGTGTCGGGAACAGGGGCACGAGAAGTGAATATTAAGAAGACTTTTATAATTTGTTTTGTGAACTGATTTTATTTAAGCGATGCTGTCAGTTTGCTGTTGATCTTTTTTAAATTGTGTACCTCATATTCCAAATTTAATTTAAAATCAATACATTATTTCATTTGACAAAAAATGAGGTATTCTTACCTGCCTAAATTGATTATTATTATTTTGATAAACTTACACATAATCCTGGAAGTTAGTATTGACAAACAGAATAAATACGAAATGGGCAAAGAGAAAAGATCGGCCTTCAGGAAATATCGAGAATTCCTTAGCAAGTGATTGAATAATATTAGCATACTTAGAATATTCTCAAACTTCTGAAAGACAGAGTAAAACAGCGTTATTATTCCTAAAAATAACTACAAAAAAATCTCTTCATCAATGGAATTTACATAATGTTATAGCTGTTATATTTGTTTTAATTTTATTCTATTGCAGATGTTTGAAGCGCCATAGGCCTGCATTCAAGAAATTTTAATGGACATTGATCCAAAGTGAGATGAATTGAACAATAATGTTAGCAAAGTGAGATATTTATTGAAATGGTTTGTTTATGTAACTGTAGGCACACATTTATGGAAATTAAATCTGAATTTTTCTGAAGAAAACAAAGTCTCAATAACTAGAATTCAATAATGGATGTGTACAATAATATTATATAATATCATAAAATATTATTGGTGGTTTGCTGTAAGACATTGTGGGGAATTCGTAATGAGAACTGTCGGTTGACTGGCGACAGACTGTGTTAATTACGTACATTTCTGAAAGACAATTTAAACATTATATCCTCATATCGACAATCATGCACATACTTTCACAATGAGTGAAACTGCCAATTTCATGCGGAGGACATACTGTTTTGGGGCGTTAAATGAATTTCCATAGGATAAAGCCAAGTCAAATACGGAATAAATTAGGGGGTGAACCGAGGTTAAAGAAAAAACATCATAATACATAAAATATCTGCAAAACCATGACTCATGCAGACCTCTACTAAATGACCTAGTCGAGAGGTCACGAGTTCGGAAAACAAAATGTCTGTGAGCATGCTGAATGAACAACTATTAGGGCACCAGGGGTTCTTGACCTTTCCCTAAGTTTGCCACCTGAGCGAGTAAGGATTTTAGCCTGGCTCTCCGAAACTCTTTTAAGTTTCATTGTGAAGTAAGCGCTAACTTATTAGCGACTAAGGGTGACAGCTACGTGGAGATCTAGTCAGTGGCGTAATAATAATTTGAGGGCTTTGGATCAGAAACTAAAAATGGTCCCATTACATGTTTCTTTTGTAAATTCCAATATATACAAAATTTCTATGAAAAAGTGTTTTTACCAATCACCGACTTCTTTGAATAATTTTAACAAGCTCTAAACATTGAAATAATGTAAAATATTATTATTTTGATTTTGATCACAATTAATATGGTTGCAAATATTAACAATATGATTTAAAAAATAATATTACAGGCAAAGAAATCACTTTGTTTCCAACTGAAAATTATTTTGGAATTAATTATGGCTTGTTGAGATCTGAAATGTATGATGTATTACAGAAATTTTGTATTTAAACAACACGTATTGAGTGAATTTAATATGAACGTTTTCAGTACTTGGGTAACAAACATTTTTGTTCCAATGTTTGGGGCGAACCTCTGCTTCCCGGGGTTGCGGGAGACCCATTTCTCCCGCCCATCTATTACCACGCCACGATATTAAGGGTTACATCGCACGCGCTCTCTACGAAAATGACCATGCCATATTCAGGGCTTGATACCACTGTAGCTGAACCAATTCATCCATCCATCTAGGCACTTACAGAGCACAGCGCGCCACTTACAATCCATCAAGTTCATCCCGGGATACAAGCGGGACTCCACCAATGGCGCAGACACGCTGCTGCGGAGAAGGCCTGCGAATTTCGCATCACATCCCTATGCTGTTTATCGCAGGCTTGCGCACTTGGAGAGCAACATGTCCCAGCTCTCCGGAAGAAGTGTCTGTTACGCAACTCTCACCGCGTTGGACGTTCCTGTTTTGATATACGAGCACGCCAGAAGAGAAAATATTATCTTAAACGTGTGAAAGCTAAAAACTTGAATTCATTTTGGAGTCTTAGAAGTTGGGGTTTAATCATGACGAAGAAAGTTGAACAAGGTCACCGTCAGCCGTTTGGAGGGAATATTCGAGGATCACAGGCCGCGGGCTAGTTTAGCTTTCTAAGCAGAACATGCCCTCCGCTCCTCCCGAACCATTGGCCACAGTTTTTTACCGGTGCTGGTTTGCAAAGCTTTGAGAGAGATAAAGTCTATGTAAGATACGGGCATATCGCTGACAATATGTGTCAGCGATAGTGTCGGTGCAGTGTCACATAGAGCTGTTGAAAATGTCTCCTGGAACGGTGACCTTGGTAAACTTACGTAGATCAACATTTAATCGTAGAAATAATTTAAAAATTCGAATCTAAGCGTTGTGACTCTGTGGCGAGCTGAAGTGTCGTATGAATCCGAGCGTCCAGCGCTATGAGTGTTGCGTCATTTTATCCTTTCAGCATACACGTCGTATCTCTCGGATACAACGCAAAATGTAATTTCGTACCTACTACGGCTGTACGATGGAAAGGGTAGATGCGACTCCATGAAGGTTTGTAGACTGGGAAGAACAAACGAGTACACTCACGATTAGAACACCTCAAATTGCTTCACAATTTTACTACGTAATATTCAATGAGCTGACGTGGATGGTCGAGGTGGCTAAGAGCGTGTACCGACTCAACGTGTCGGTCCGAAGGGTCGCGGGTTCAAGTCCCGCCTTGGACACGGCTGTTTGTCCCTTGTCTCTCATGTATGTGTTGTTGCGGAGGGTCTCGCGTTCTGCCGATCCCAGATCAGAGGAGCCAGTGTGTTGATGTCTAGTGTATGGTCGAATTCGATTCGATTCGATTGGGACGTGAAGGGTAACCGCCTGTCGGCTGGATAAAAGCCCTAGAAACAAAATTCAATGCACTAGAGACGAGTTAAGAACATTCTATCCGCGTAATCCTACTGGAACAGGTTGAAGCAAGTAAGTATTTCTGATTTTTGTGCCATTTAATATGGTGCAGAAGACAGAGGGCAGTATATCAAAGACGAGGCACAATGACGCGCTTATGTGAACGAAGGAGTGACGAACGCCGAAATATTTATTTACTTATTTGGATTTAGGGACCGATTATTGACATTGGGACTCATGAGTGATGATCTAATAAATTTTAATAACGGAAATGATGTTGTGAATTATATTGGAGTTATGATAGAATGACCGAGCGAATGACTTAGGGCGTAGTGTGCTGACTTCGCATTCGGGAGACCTGAGTTCAATCCCTGTGCCAACCATCCTGACCGGGGTTTTCGTGGTTTCCCTCGGTCATCCAGGCGAATACTGGGATGGTTCTTCTCAAAAGCCACGACCGCAAACCTGGCGTAGCTACCCGAATTCGTTAACTACGTGAAGTTACGAAGGTTAAACGAATTCGAGACATCGCGAATTTCTGTATGGGTGACCGACTAGGAACTCCGGGATCTAACGGCGCCGAGGCCAATTGCCCTTTACGGGACATATAACGGCTAAATACAAAAAAAAAGTGGAATGTGAAATAGGAAAATCTGGAGAACCCGGAGAAAGTATCCCGAGAGATCGCTTTGTCCACTTTAAATCCTACATGGTTTGTCCAAGGATCGAACGCGATGTCAATGCTCTGGTCATTACGCCACGAGAACTCCTGGTGGGTGACACCAAAGCGATGTTTTCTTTTAAGTCCCTATTTGAACATATTACAAATGAAAACAAAAAATAATTTTTTTCTAGAACTGTATCCTGTAAATCAAAAACGGGTGTTTTTGTTTAAGTAGAAAGCATACACGCTAGTCAATACGCCACTACAACCCCAGGGGCTGACCCTAAAACAATAAACTCGTTTACGTATGTATTCGAAAATACTGCAAATGGAAACAGAGTTAATTTTTCTAGAATGTAAATAATAATAATAATAATAATAATAATAATAATAATAATAATAGGTGTTTTTGTTCAAATAAAAGGTGTATACGCTAGTCATTACAAGACCCCCAATAGGCTGACACCAAAGCAAAATGATCCTTAACGTCACTTCAAAAATGGTACAAATGGAAACAAAAGAGTTAATTGTTGCTTGTAAGTGATCCATCCAATAAGTAACACAAAGCAGCAGTTATTTGTTGTTTCATAATATTTTTAGGGTTTGTTCGTGGTTTTAACACGAGTCTTCTTACTCTCTAATGCATTCTGCCTCATAAAAAAGGTGCCTGAAAAGTCAAAAGAATTGTTTTTTCTACCTGTTCCTGAAAAAATCGCAGCTAGAATTCTTACATGTTTTGAACATTAATTTTGAAGCAATTTGGGGAGTTTGAAACCGTGAGTGTCCCGTGGGTGTTCCTAGTTCTGCATATGGAGGAGTTTCGACATCTGGTCATTACTAGGAGTACATGAGTCGGACAATGGTTTTACTTACATGATAATTTTACAAGTCAGCTGCTCTGATCTGACCTTTCCGCAGTTTCATTTGATCAGTCGCAGGCGGATGTCGGAGCAGAACCTTATTCAATGGGTTACGGACCGCGGGAGTTCAACTCTTTTACATTTCTCTTCATTTCCCAATTTCTTTCCTGGGGGTGAAAATGTCCTAAGATCTCGGAAGAATACGACAACTCTGCGAATATGCAAAAAAAAAAAAAAAAAAAAATCAGAACCCGACTTGAACTGTAGGGCCATCTGAGAAAAGTTCTTTCACTCATCGATTGATTAGTAATTGCGGGCGCGCCAACATGAAGCCCAAAAGTGTAGTGCATGTTTTCATCGCGGGAGATGGCGGTAATCTCCCGATGGCTGGTGAGATCCGGCGCCGATTTACTTCAGCTTGCGGGGACTTTCCAGGTATCTCCTACCAGCGGGGCACCGCCCCAACCGGGACAAGCTCTAAGCTCCCGACTGGTCTCCCGACAAGTCTGGTAGTGTAGTGCATGTAAGTGTGTGTAAGTAAGGTGTGAGGAAAGAACAAGGAAGAGGAAGGAAAGATTGCGCGCAGTACATTACCCGTTTGTTTGGAACTTCTCCGGCGTTCGCCTGGTGTTGATCGGAGAAACGGAAAACCACCGATCAGAGCGGCCAGCCGCTAGAATTCTCCAGACAGCGACTGAAATTGACTTAACTGACAGCTATAGAGTCGAAAATCCTGCCACCGTCATGACTAGCCTAGGAACTCCCGGTCATTGGCAGTGCAGTGTCATCAATTGAGGCCCTGAACAACCTAAGCCGGTATCTTTTGCTCAAACATATGAGAAAAATTATTTACTTCTCACTTATCTCACTTCTTAATCTTGTACAGAATTATTCAAAATTGCCTTTGAGAGTCAGGTGTCACCATACTACCAATCGTGTGTGATATCCTGGTTTTGCTAAAACGTACTAGTATTCCACGCTCCATGTTGACAAAAGGTTACATCAGGAAAGGTACATAAGATTTTCGCTATGAAGAACAACTCTTACCAGAGCGATGACGTTGGGGAAACGGCGAAACTGTCGAGCTTTGTTATGTGATTGCGCAACTGTGAATTTCCCGCACTTGGCTTTTAAAGTGTCGTTATCGCATACATTATCACTCAGCAATGAAATTTCTGCATGTCTGTGTGGACGATTAGTTTTGCTACAAAGCTACACGCCTTCGATTTTTTTTCACACGCCTCCGATTCTTCGTGGATCCAATTTACTCTTTCTTTAATAATTTCAAAACTACACTGATTTCCAAGTTTCTTTTTGTAGAAATGGAATCATCATGGATAACAAAAACCATCGCGGTTCCGAAGGAAATTTTAAATTATCCCATACAATTCAGTCGATACTTCCATTGTATTTGAACATCATGTGTGTGGAACAATAATGAATAATTAGCATTTGCGAATGTGGTCGTATACCATATGTATATCAAATGGGAATTTAAGAAATGTTTAAGACGATGAATGAAAATAATTTAGAATTTTCATACGCTTACGACATTGACTAGTGTTTGGTTGTGAGTAAAGAAACGATCTGAGAGATACCCGTGAATACTGAAGAATCTTCTGGCACAGCAGATGCCGAAAAGTTAGTAGAATCATTTGAATATTTGGAGAATTGCTCGCGCTAGACAAAACATTTTTGACATATTTCTGAGAAACATAGCTTTAGCACTTTGTGTGTGTGTGTGTGTGTGTGTGTGTGTGTGTGTGTGTGTGTGTGTGTGTGTGTCTGTGTGTATGTTGCCCCGTTTTGAAAGAAAAGCTCTCGAATTTTTATTTTGTTCTTATTAAAATTTGCAACCATGAATATTTGTATTAATGGAGGCATTGTGAAGGCATCGTGTTCTTACCAATTACGAAAATCCATAGTGCCGGTTTCTTTAGAAGATATTCATTATTGCTGTTGCAATAATGCATATCTTCATGATATGTAAAAATGTGTGCAGCAAATAATTTTGTCACTAAAATGTAATTGATAACTTTGTATCTACGGAACTTTAAATACGGTAGTTGAATGGTACAAAAATATGAGGCCTGAATTAGTTTATACGATTCAATTAAATTATATTTTTGCTTCCTGCCTTATCAACACTGGAATAATTTTGGATCGACTATTAGTTGCCGTTGAAATGCTTACAACGAAAATGACAAAAAAGTTAATAGAGAAGCGCCTGGACTGTGTTATTAGAAATCATTAATACGAGTATATGCAGATTTGTGTACGTCGCGACCTTCTGCTAATGTTCAGATATTATCAAGGGAAGGTCTTGGACTTATCAAGGTAGATTTGTTTCTTTTCTAGATAGTTTTCAACACTCCAAGACAGAATGTAGGGCCCTTTTCATGCAAAATAATTATTTGTAATAATATGTAGTTATTGAAATATCTTTTCTAATTTCCATGTGTATTGTAACATTAATTGAAGTCATGGTGCGGACATTTCTCTACATATTTTAAAAGGGTATGCCGTAAAATTGTGTTTAAAAAATGACATATCACAACCTTATTACCATTAGCCATTCCAAAAATATATATAACCTTTTTAAATCCACATTGAAATCCAGTTTTACGTTTTCTCAGAAGACCGTTACACGATATCTACGATGTTGAATGTGCCACTTTATTTCACGTTAAATTCATAATCTGCAACATACGGCAGAACTAATGGTGCTATAACAGCACATACTTTCTCGTACTATTGGAATACTAAATTATTACGATTTCTTTCGTAATAGTAACCTCAGCTAAAAATCTAAAAACAAATTCAAACAAAGCACCTCTGGAGCATATATATCTGCGTTTATTTTGATTGTCAGGAACAATAATCATTTATTACTTTTACAAATAAAAAACATGAATAAATTTAACTCTTACAGTATTTGCAGAACATAATACAGAAACGCAACAATAATTTCACACAAGCCTGCCTTGCTTACATTGAAGTGAGCTTTGAATTTTTGAATACCATAATCAATGATCAAAATTTCTTAAAGTAAAGAAGTATGTTTGTTAGTTCTAAGTTAAATTTATTTCCTTCCTTCAATCTATTTTCTTTTATAAGAATATTATCACGACAATCATCACGACTGACTATGGGATGAATTTGAAGAATACTGAAACCATTGTGTGGCATTTTGGGAACTGACAACTCGTTAAATGAAGTTCGCGAAATTCGAATTTACAATTCCGATTTGTTTTTTGCAATTTTTGAAAATACAGAAAGTGGGTTGAAAATGGAACTAACACTACTATCTTTACAGTTCTTACAGTTACATACGAGGAACAAATTTAAAGAAAAAAATTGAAGCCGTTTCTGAGAAAATAATTGTTTAAAATCTAAAAATCCACGCAAATATACTCACATTTTCACAAAAATTGAACGCGATCTTATTTAAAAATCTGTTTCAGATGAATACATTTCATTAAGAAAAACATTTATCTTCAAAATTGTGGTTGCAGTAAGATGCTGAAAAAGTTTGAAGTTAGGCAATTTTCGAAAAATCGGGGATTTTAACGAAAATTACAACTGCACGGTTGTCTTAAGCGTCCTTTACGCTATCCGATGTCAAAATTTAATAAAAAATGGGAGCCATTTAAAAAAATTGAACGTATCCCAGGGACGTAATGTGAAATACCCTCACAATTAAAATGTTTCAAATTATAGGGGCCACGACATCAGCCAGATTGATTGGGGAATATCAATTTTGGTGAAAATCCCTAATAGTTTATTCGCTAGCGTTGTTCACAGACGGACAGACGTTTGGCTGTCAATTGATTTGTCTTACTACACAATATATCAGAGGAAGTAATCCATATGTATACATATGGACAAGATTTATCCACTTTTTTGTAACCAGTGCTCGGCAATAAGAGTTTTTCTGTCGAAAATTTGCAGTTTTTTCTCGCGGCACTACAATACTCTATACTGCGTAAGGGGTAGCGAGGAAGAAAAACATTGATATCCATCTAATTTTAAATGGGTGTAGTCATAAAGTTATACTTAACGACGAAAGAGAGACTATTATAACTGTTATTTTTTACTGATTATTCTGATAAATGATATTTCCATAGTTAATATTTGAAAAACAAAACTGAGTTTGCAAGCAAAAGCGCCTTTATTCTTCACAGAATACTACGAACTAGAAGAAAGATTCCAGATGAATTGATGATAAGTCGAAGACCTTGCCTAACGATTAGCATACGAGTATAACCATGTCGACATATCTCCAAATCGGCTCAATCCTCCTTGATATTAATTCAAAGTGCTACAGAGACGAAGGCATTAGAAGATATTCGATACCGTAGTTATGTGTGAACTAAATGCAAATAACAAATATGGAAACTGAAGAATATCACTGTAATGCATGTAAATAATGAAAATGAGTAAATATGAATGTTCTCGTACATTTTAATATTTTACTCGGAACAAAGATTCAAGTATTATTATTACTATTTCATTTCATTTTTTGAGGAATTGAGGGTTCAAAAGTAGAAACATCGATAATTTATATCTAACCCTGAAATTAAAAAAAATTGTTAAAATTTTGTGAACTTTCTTGAAATTCGTATTAGTTTAGTTGAAAACGTGCGCAAATTTCAACAAAATGCAAAGTGAAGATAAATTAAATCAGTCGTAATAGTCGCTCACATACCTACCAATCGCACTTCTGTGTCTGTCCTTTCCGGTCTCCGTAAAACAGGTGAGAGTCAACGTGAAGGTTGGGCCGATTTGTACTATTTACATCGTCATTCTAATAAATAAGTTTATTTATTTTACTGAACATAAAATGATGCTATATGAGAGGCCCTGCCTTGAGGTAAATGGTTTCGTTTGTTTCCTGACACCGAATTTGGTCGAAACACAGGCGTATTTGCATCCCATTCATTTTATCTAGACAGCCATGACAATATTTCACAATTCACTTCAAAAATATCTTAATTTTAGTTAAAAAAACTTTCTAGTGTTTTTATTTAATGAAACCTATTTGCACGAGAGAGGTGCTATGAAAAAATTAATTGTGCGAGTTTGGCATTAAAATATATTTATTTTCCTTTTTTGAAAAAAATTATAGAAATTTTAATTTCTGCGTGCATATTGTGTAGGCAAACACTTAGCGTTCCTACAGCTGGGTTTGAAATATTGCGAAAGCACTACCTTAAATTTCGCTAGCGAAATAGCCGTTGAGTTCAAACAGCAGACATTAAGCCACGTGATAACTACAGTTTTTGAAATACAAAGCACATAGTGAGATCGGTAATGGAAAGAGACTGTGAATCAACTTATTTTAAATTCAGTTGTTTTTTTAACAAAGGGCAAGTTACTCATATTGAAGTTAAGTGTATGTGATAAGCAGTTTGTAAATGGACCAGCATTAAGGATGTTAGTCTCACAAATATTTCAGCAATTCTGAGAAAAATAATTTATGAAACGTTATTTTCTTACTAGTAATATGTTGCATAAAATTCCTTATCTTTTTTTACCGAATTCGCAGGGTTCTGATGCTTTCTAAACTGAAAATGAATTTTAGGTCAAGAACCCCTGCATTGCTACTTGAGACGAATTCAAAACAAATAAGGTAAACATGAAACATGAGATGCTTATCCAATACATTCACGAAACAAATGCAAAAACGTCAAGCAACAACTTATGTTTTATCTCTTGCTGCTCTAGTCATTCAAAAATGTTGACACATAAAGCTCTGCATTTATTCGTGGGCACGATTTAGTTAATCCTATAAATATACGATCAAATAAAGTTTGCACGATCACCAGTGATTTTGCGTCGTGCAATAGTGCAGCAGCATGCTAAAACCGGAACTGTCAATTCTGTTTGCAGCCAGTCAAAAGTGATAAGTAGACGGGATGGCTGTTGTGTGCCTCGTGCGTGCTAGATGAAACATTAAAAGAAAGCATGTTAGCTACAAAATACATGCTAGCTTTGCACCTTATTCATTACTGAATGTTCTTTTTGAACGTAATAAATTCAATTTTCAATTTAGAAAAAAATGGTCGGGTATGCATAAAAATTAAGAAAGTTTATGTTCATTGGAAGAGCAGCAAGAGATTGTACATTCTTTAAAATCACGGCCACGGAAGTCCTTTTGAGGACATTCAAACACAAAACTTAGAAGGTAATGTACCAACCAATTATCTCCAATACTTCGTTCATTGAATTCAAAAAATGAAATTTAGAGGAACTAAAAAGTCAAGAGAGATGTCGAAATACAAGAACTCGAAAAAGGTCAAAAAGTGCAAGAAACTACACACTAGATAGTTCAGAAGAAGTGGAGGCGACGAAGCAGAGTTGACAAGACCATGTCCGTTACTTACGGCCATCGTCGTCACGGCGCTAGGTGTCCGGCCATGCTGAGCGATTTCCGTGGGACTAGAGCCAAGCGCCAAGCAGGTGCTCGGGGAGGCTCGTCTCCTCACTTCATCGCCTTCATTTCTTTTCCGAACCGTCCATCTATAAAGGACACTCAACGGGCTGTTAGACAAATTCACTAGATAAGCGTCATCGTCTTCGGAACGGACAACAAACACTGGGAAACGCGACCGCAGACACAACAGCCGTCGAGCGGTCCACCCATCGACTTCCTTGGGTCCTCCGGCGACCTTCGACTCGCGTGGTTCAAGGTGGCCGATTAGTCGTCAACTTTCGAGAGGGTCAAGTTCGTCGGGTGATCCGTCGACTTGTGCGTGATTCAAGGTCGTCGTCTGGCGACCCTTGAATGCACGCGGTCGGGGGGCGTCTCACAATCAAGAACGAGTCACTATATGCTGATAATGTCTGGGCGAATGTACCGATTGCGTCCGGTGACTTATAGGCATCTGCGTGTTTTCACATCGCCGTCAGGCGACCCTTCCACACAAGTGGACGGTTTTCAAGGTCGTCTTACGATCCGCTACAATGTCCTTGAGGATGTCCCGGTGGGTTCAAAGTCGCCTGACAACTCGTCTTCTGCGTGTTTCAAGGCCGTCGGCGGGTGACCTCTCGACACGCAAGGATAGGTTTCAAGGTCGTCTGACGGCACGCAGCAAACGTCCGCGAGAATGCATTGGCAGCTTCAAGGCCGAAGGGTGACCCGTCTACTTGCGCGTGTTTCCAGGTCTCTGTCGGGCGGCGACCCTTCGACACGCGTGGACGGGTCACGAGGTCGTCAGCTGGCATCGTCCATGCGCGTGTTCAATGAGCTTCAAGGTCGCCGTCGGGCGCGACCCGGCGGCGACGCCGTTTCGAGGTCGCCCCGAGCGAGGCGGCGGGGTCGGGGGCACGCTCACCACACGGGGTCGGCGGAGTGGCGGTGCGGCGAGCGGAGCGGGGGCGTGACGGAGCGGGAGTGGGAGCGCGGGGAGCTCGGGGAGCGGGGCGTGCGCGGGGAGCGGGGCGTGCGCGGGGAGCGGGCGAGCGGCGGCGGGGGCGGCAGCGGCGGCTGCGTCACGGGCGGCGAGTTACCCAGCGAGTAGGCGCGCTCGTCGAAGTAGGGCTCGTCGTCGTCGTCGCCGCGGCCGTCGGGCGTCGCCAGGTCGTCCGAGTAGGCGCCGCGAGAGTGCGCGTACGCGATGCTCTTCTGGTAGCTGAACAGCTGCCGCTCCAGGCTGTAGTTCTCCGCCTGGAGCGCGCCGATCTCTCGTCTGCACGAAACAAGCGAGAAAAAGACGTTTACTTACGTTTAATAATACAAAAGGCTTTACTTGTATTAAATGATGAAAGACATTTACTTATATTAAATAATAATAATAACAACAACAACAACAACAACAATAATAATAATAATAATAATAATAATAATAATAATAATAATAATAATAATAATAATAATAATAATAATAATAATAATAATGTCAGTTGGCAATTATTTGATGCAGAAAAAATTGAGGCTAATGTGATACACTCTAAGAATTATTACTTATTGATATCCAAAATTAACAAAAAAGGAAATAGAAAATATATTCTATTATTAATGAACATCCACCAAAACTCAAAATGTTATAGTATTTGGGCGAAAAAAATCACAACCGAAATGACTTATTTTTTCAGTCAAAAACGTTTCTGCCGAGATCGGAAACTTTTTATGGCAGGATACTTTTGAAAAGAGGTAATCATTTAGAAAGAGGGATCTATTTTTCTGCGTTAAAATATTCAAAAATATTACTCGTGCTATGACATATACAACCTCAATTTTCTTGGGCTGACGTGGTACGACTGGTGAGGCTAATGTGATAAGGGTGTCGGGGTATTTTAATGCGCTAAAATTAACACGCAGTCTACAAGAAAATTATATTTTTAATTTTTTTGTTGTTTTAACAATTTAGAACCTATTATACGCACGAGAATCCGTAAAGCTACTGCTCGGAATTGTGATGTTTATGTTTCTGAACAATAATTTTTTTCTATTGAATAAAAACGCATAAAATATCTTGAAAAAATATTTATTTAAATTCATCTCAGAATTCAGAAAATAATATAAAATTCAATGCTCGCGTGTACTGCCAAACTTATGTGACGATATCACTTCCAGACTTCCCAAAATTCAATAATTTTTTCCCACGTTAACTTTCTTGTTATTACACTTTGATGTATGAACAAATTTTTTGATAATTTACTATATTAAAACCAAATTAAATGTATGTATGAACCCCATCAGATGGGGCTAGTTTGATTTTTTTAAAAACTTTTGGTATTTATTAAGATATTTTGTACTTCGTAAACATCTTTAGCGCCATAAAGACACATATTAAATATTTTGTTCAAGTTTTTGCTACAAACGGTTTAGAAGATAAGTGATAAGTATCCTTTTATGTATCACAATAGCCCCGACTGACGCTAACACACTAAAAATTAATGGAACGCTATGCTTCAATTATGTTGAAAATTACCAAT
The DNA here is from genome assembly GCA_011170035.1 of Teleogryllus occipitalis. Lineage (NCBI taxonomy): Eukaryota > Metazoa > Arthropoda > Insecta > Orthoptera > Gryllidae > Teleogryllus > Teleogryllus occipitalis. Next base: position 15,658 of record BLKR01010558.1, on the reverse strand, counting down.
TTTCTTAATGATACGGGGAGAAACAATGTGTTTATCTGGGATTTTCGAAAACGCACAGGCACTGCAAATTATACTTAATCAGATGAAGATAATTACTGAAAAGTATAATTCAAAAGAGAAAAGTAGTCTTACCTTCTATTCCACCTTACAAAAATGAAAGTATTTTAATTATTACTTCAAGTTTTATTTTGATTCGTACGAATGGAATAAATGTAAGTATTTTAAATGAAGGTACTACTTCATTAAGTCACAACACCATCTTTTAAGATTTCTCAGCTCCGGCTTCTGTAGTACATTGGATTAAAAATTATATCATTTAAAAAATGTATTGTGACTTTTTCGCTTATGCAGCATTGCTAGCTCCATTTGACGACGAACAAGAATATACAATATACTCGTGCAAAAGTTTATTCATTATCTGCCAAAGAACATGTTCTTTCAAGAACAGTGGTGACATTTTTGGGAGCGTCAATTGATAGTTCCGTAGGTATAGTGCATGTTATATCTTGAGATGTGGCGGTTTAAAATCGCGCGTGTCATTTATATAATTTTGTTACCTTTGTTCCTCCTCATTAGAATTGTTGATTTACCCTGCTTAGATATTATTCATTTACAGAATTCCATTCGAAAATACCACACGCTGGGTGGTGTGAATACAATTTGAGAACTAGTTTTCCAGTCATAAACTGAGCATTCATTTCCGAGCTTCCTTTCACTGTCGTAGTTGCCCTCATTGCGTGGCAAAGTTTCAAATTTTAACAACCTGAGAAATACTCCATCTAACATGTCGAGTTTTGGAAATAAACGGGAAATTATTTAGCGAACTCAGAGTTATTACATCGCTATTTAAAAATAAATAAATGTATGGAATTCTGGAATGAACTCGCCAGAAAAATACGTCGAGTTATGGAAATTACCTCGAACTTTATCATTATTCTCTAGGAAAAATTTATCCAAATCTCATTATTCTCAAGGAAATAATGAGATTTGGAACATTTGAAAGGTTTCATGAGATGCAATTCACACTCTCAAAGGTGGAAACACTAGCAGCTCGATTTTGATAAAAATGTCAAATGGCGACTTTTCGAAAGAAACTCCACAAATGATAAACAGGAACAAAAGATAAACAGGAGAACTACAACTCAGTCGAATACTCATAGTTAAAAAAATAATGTTTCGCCACAAGTCAGGAGACATCAAATAGACACGTCACAATATGTGTGTCTTAGTGTGTATTAAACACTTTTATTTTTGGACTTCTTAGTATTTCTTCTCAGCGATTGGGTCTTAAGAATTTATTATCATTGTATAGATAAGAATTAGGAGCGTGTGAACTGTAGCAACATTTAAAGTTCACTTTAATGTAGATGGGAAAAATCAGATCTCTCTATACCAGTTTGAAACAAAGATCTGTTATCTATTATCAAACTACAACTAGCTAATTAGAAGAATTGGGTTGGAATCGGACTCATCGTTGAGAAGACCTACCTAACTAGATAACTTCCTCAGAGTGTCTTACCTCATTTGGTAGTTGTGGATTCGGCACACGTCGTCGTATTTGTGGTAGGTGGCCTGGAAAAGCAGGAAGCACTCTCCCCACTCTACTTGCACACGCAGCTGTCCCTTGTCGGTGACGTATGGACAGCCAGGTTCCCGCATCTGAAGCAGATCGAACGCAGTGTTTGCTCACTTGAGACACAGGCATGCATTTTCCTGACAGAACTGCATTTTTTACAATTTCCGTGGGAATGAAAACCGAAGTAAAATAATGAAGGGAACAGTGCAAGCTGATTTTATTTAAACAACGCAGTTGTTTTAAGGATTGTAATAAAAAATGCGTGTTTTGTGATGAAAAGTATAAAAACAGGTGCAGATCTCAGTGGAGATGCCAAACGTCTTTTAAATCATTCATTTTTTTACTGATCGATGTTCTTGTTCTTGATTGCTATCCTTGGATAAAGTTATAGAGGCGTGTTAAGTTGTCAGGGTGTTTTGAAACTCCACAAAAGACCTACACAAAAAATGAAACAAAAATCAAGAAAAATGAAATTGACACGTTAAAGTCAGGTTAGGGCAAAATTTGAGTAAAACTGAAATCTTGTAGGAGTTCAGCCAGAATTAGTACTCAATCAGTTTAAAAAATTCCAAACAGGTGGCATTGCATGTAATCATATGGACCACCAATTTCATTCTCTGGTTTGATACAAGAATTACCAATAACTTAAATATTTCACCTAGTATACCCAGTGGTTTTTCCATCAAGCCTCTGATTTACGTGCTTTCGCTGTCCAGAATAAATGTCTGAATAGCGATTAAAGTTATAATGAACGTTCTTTTGTGTTCCAACTTGAAACAAAATATTAAACATTTTGGGTTCGTTGTTACCTTGGAACTCGTGGACCTACAGAGAAAAGGAAGTTTCTTTTTGGAAAGCTGGAATTTCTGCCGTCCTTAGCTTTTTAGAAGCTTTCGTTTTTGGTTACATATTTTCTCTGTTTGGTATTGTGAAATACTGTCTCTGTTTTTGGTGTGTTAGCGGACAGCTGTTTTTTAGTATTGAATTTTCTTATTATTTTGAACTCTTTATCCCATTGTTGCCTTCATGTAACTAATTATTGCGTGCAAATTTCAAGCTGATTGAAGTCGAAAATTATTTTTATATCTATGCATTCTAATATTTCATGTGTTCTGCGCATAATATAATTTGCCTAGGTTTTCTTCAGCTCTCATGTCGCTACAAGCGACAGGAATAGGGGGGTTAGGTTATTTTGACGACAATACTACTACATCAAATGTGAGGCTCATTTATCGAAGCAAATTATTTCCGTAGCACTGGAACTAACATTTATTGTTTTCAAAGGTAGTCAAAACACTCTTTGCTATATTTCATTCACAATGATAATAATTGCAAAGAAAGCATGAGTACATTGACATTTTGAATTCGCGGCGACTGGATATTTTATTGTACCTCTGAAGTAATAAAATCAATCTTAGTTGAAAACCTATGTCACCACTGTGTGTATGTATATTTTGGGATTATTGGATCCTCTGATAGTGAGACATAGAGAGACTGAGAGAGACATAGAGACAGAGAGAGACAGAGAGAGACAGAGAGAAAGAGAGACAGAGAGACAGAGTGAGAGAGAGTGAGAGAGAGTGAGTGAGGGAGGGATATCGATGTGCCCTGCTGTCCTGTCAGATTTTTCTTTGTTTCTACCAAATGTCTTGAATTTTTATATTGTTATAATTCCATATAGTTCTACAAAAAATTGGTTAATCGGTTTTGGGACGACTTGTGAACTACACAAGAGAATTATGCGCATCATAAGAGAAAGCAAGCTGCAAATTCCTCTTCTGAACATCTGGGAACTCTGTGTTAACTGATCATCTGGCAGCTATGACTGCTTCGAGAGTTCATCTTCTTTGACCAAGAAATAAAATCTTCAGCAGTCAAACTTTAATTTATTCAGTGTAGCCACTTTCTGGAAAACAAGAAGAAAGTCAGGGAATTTCATTGATTTGGAAAAATCAGGGGATTTTTTTAAGAATCTTTGGAAATCAAGGAAATTTTTGAGACAAATATAAAATTAAGAATTCTCCTTCAAATAACTCGAATATATTGTTATTTTTATTATACTTTTTATTTGTTAAGCAAATATTCTTATTTTTGTATTGTTAAGATCCAATTTGAGAGCTGAAAAATAAATAAAGATTATGTATTTTGAATCGGAGTACCTCTGCCTTTCTTACATTGTGTGTAGCTTAGCAAGGGAATCTGGAATGCAAAGACGAGAAAGGCTCAGTCGATAACAGTGTTTTAATATCGACCAAAGCCATTCTTTTTTATATTTTGTATAAATAATCTAAAATACTTCACAAAGTTTGTCGTGTTAAAGGAAATAACCTGGATAACCTAGAAAAGTTCAATTATGTTCTTTTAACGAATCGTGAAGTTTTCTTAATGAAGAATATTTCATTCAGTTCGGTTCAATATGAAAAAGAGCCCCAAAACGATTTCTAAGAATGGCTGGATTCATACGCACATTAAAAATTTTCTATCAACTATTAGCTGAGAAGTATGTTTTAAATGTGTAAATGAGAAGATTGAAGGGAAGGATTATTTCATTACGATTTGATTTCGATGGAAATCCTTTTTGCATCAATACACTGTATATTGTAATCTAATATAGGTAGTGAGATTAATTACCCATCGAAATCAATTTGTTTTTCCTTGGCAACAAATGACGACTAGTCAAATGTTTATTTCTCTCAGTTTTTGGGAGGAAACATTAGGATGATATATATTGATGTCAAAATTTAAGTATTGGAGATTTTTGAATGTCATTTGAGACTGTATGTTGTTTTCCAATACTATCGCATCATGCATCAGAGAGGAGGATATGCCCCTATTATATTAACAGGAATTCCGCAGGCAAGAAACGTGAAAGAATTAAGAGACAAAATTCAAGAAGCATATGATAAACTAATATGCGTAAGTTTTATTGCTAGCTGGTGTGAACCATGCCGTGAAATTTCTTCTCGTTTTATGGAAATAATTCACTCACATGAAGGGGTTTCTTTTATTTTGATCGATGTCGACGACTGTGGAGGTTTGCAGGGAATGTTCAACGTAACTATGGTGCCAACATTTATGCTAATTAGAGACGCTACTATTATAGAAGCTTTCGTAGGAAGTAAGTTCTCACGTCTTGTGAGAAGAATTGATTTGCAACAAGAACTGGATGAAGACAGAATAGCAGAAATAGAGAGAGCTGCTGAACGCTTCATGGATGAGGTGTATTTGGTATCGCTTACTATATTGACAGAACGATTTCCCGTCGCGATAAAGCAAATGGGATTGCATTGTCCGCGAAGAATGGCAGTTTATAAGGCAGGGTCAAAGAAATTCATTGAAGCTTACGGAGAGGCTGTTCGTACAGGGCTGGATATCGATGACGATTCTGGATCGTATGAAAGTGAGACATCAAAAGAAACGTTGCAAGAAAAACTCTGGTACACACCTCCAGGTAAAGAACAAAGAGATGTAGCAGACGTGGACCAACCTGGATCATCGAGGGGTCAGCGACAAGTACAAATAAGTGAAAGACCACACTTAACCGAAAGCGAAAAACAATTGTTACCTGAAAGTGAGAGACGAGCTTTAGAGGAAAGTGAAAGACGTGAATTATTAGGAGAACAATCCGAAGAATCTCCACCACCGGGAAAAATCACTGGAGTAAGGTGGTTAGACATAGAAGACAGACCCTATTCCCCGGACGAAGTAAGAAAACTCTTACAGGAGTGCCAACTAGCGTGCCGAATCGACCAAAGGAAAAGAGAACGCAAAGCAAACCGTCACAGAGAAAACTGGTCTCATCTGCGTGAGTCTGATTTTTATTCTTCTTCCAGCGAAGACAGAGACCAAGAGTATTACCAAACACCTTACCGAGAACATGCGTCAGAGTTTGAACACCACCATAGAAACGTACACTCTGATGGAAGTGAGCCATTTGAATGGGAACGCGATTCATCTCAGTGGGAAAGTGAGACACCAATGAGCGGAGCTTCACGGAAATCCAGGAGGCACGAGCATAAGGTAAATGTACCAATAGTGTGTCATTTATTAACAGTTCATTAGACAAGACGATTTTTCTCACCCCACTTACAGCCAGTGTGTGATGAACGTGATTTGATGATACAGGGAAGCAGACAAGAATGAATATGGAAGGAAGGAGTGTGTGCGGCTGTTGCCTATAGTTCAGTCAACACCTGTGATATACACGTGGATCTGGAGAGAAGAAACTGCAAAAATGGTAATTCTTACGATTCTAGACTTTCCTATATACAAGGACATTATTCGTTCCAACTATTTAGCTGTCCTACAAATTCTACCTCTGTCGGGACCTAAAAATGAGAACTTTACTATGCAAAGGGATGTAGAATTGAAATTGCTTGGCTATCGCCGGCCGTGATTTCTTAAGGGCAACTTATGTGAACAAAATAAAGCAATTGATTTTATTTATTCCAACGTTCAATATGGACTACAATTTCAAGCAATTTGTGATGAGAAAATTGTTTGCCTACTTTTTGTGAGAGGCATATAAAGGAAATATGTAGTTTGAAAATTTACGTTGATATAACGTAAAATCTGTCTCAGCAGGAATCGATCGGGACAAAAAAATAAATTCCGGTTTAGGGAGGTTACCGTTTTATTCAGGGTTGTTCATTTACGACACTTGTGATAGTGATATTTCCGTTCTGAAACTAGTACATTAATGTAAGTAAAGAAGTAATTAAAGTAAAGTAAAAATTGCATGATGTTATTATGATTATTAAAATAAATTTACATATAATGTATTTACGAGCGAAATCACCAAAAATGAATATTAAAACATTCTTCAATGACAGCTTCTGAGTTTCTCTTGCTTCCATAAGTTTGACGTTTTCATCTAATGTTAGAGTTGTATGGTTTTCTCATTGTGAAACGCGTAAAAGTACACACCACCTCACTGCCTAATGGTTGCAATCGGATAGCTTGCTGACTCTTTCAACCACAATGCGTCACAGCCCAGAGTACAATGATTTTCTGATACCATCGCATGGCCTTAAACAATGCGTCTCTGGCCGAGGGGTTAGGATTTTCAACGTGGGGCAGGAAGAGGCGCGAATAGAAGCTATGCCCGTGCACCTTCTCACGCTCAGAGAGTGGTGGGGGGAAGGGAATTTCCCTACGCCTTGATCGACAAGTGACCCCAAGGTCGAATTCTACGCAGTCAGCTGAAACCCCTCCCCTTCATAGAGCGGTTTCCACGACTAAATCGCGTTGGATAAAGACTTTAAATCAGAATTCATTCATTACATTAAAATATCTCTCATCTCTGCCAATTATATTAAACTCACGGGATTTCCGTTTTATAAAGATTTTCCCCTACAGGACATGAAAGACCGTTCCGTTTCCGCGTTGGACAGATTTCGTTTTATCTTGTGTAAAATACCACATAACTCCACGGGTCAGAGAAATTTTCCGGTTAAGGCAGGTTTCGGGCTTGTACAGGTTCCGGTTTAGACAGATTTTACTGTACCTACAAATAATTCTAACGAAATGAAGTTACTAGCTAACACTAGCTCACTTTGCTTGGATATTTTTCACAATAATTTATTTGCCAGGAACAAGAATTCCATTACATATTCCTAACATGCGTTGGAGCCTACTTCTATCTGTTCTATTGTATCCCTACCATGGCCCGAAATGCCACGCTCTGGCCAGCTCTCCCTTGCTCGCCTGAAATTACTCGGTCTACTTCACTCACTTTCTCGCTGAAAACAATGTTTTCGTTTTTTCTTAACGCGGGTTAAGCCCCAAACTTCACTTACTTTATAACTAAAAATCATAAACAAATCTATGTAAATTAAAAAATAAAATATTTGTACTCACGTATATTAATTTTGTGGATTTTTATTATATATTAAATCAATATTTTCAATGAATTGTAAGATTGTAAAACTTTTTCTTTTTTATATTTTTTCTTCTCACGTATTCGTAAAGAAAGGTTTGAAATTGATCTTTGACGCCCCGTCGAGACTATTGATGCTTCATTACATTTTAATGCTTTCAATTGTGTTCGAGAATGCATTTTAGGGGTCTTAAAATAGTCGTTGACGGAAAGGAGCCAATAACCTTTTAATTATAATATCTCCAACAATCCGAGATCACTGTGGATCTTTTTGACAAAAGTTTTTCTATTATCTAAAATAATATTTTTGGTTCTAAGAGAGTTGGGGTACAAGTCATGACAACTATTTTTTACGAGCGTGGGTGTAAAATGTGAAATATGCACACGAAAGGGCAAGGTATGAACTAAGTGCATGGACATTTCATGTGACACCTAATTTCGGTTTCTCATATTTATTAAGGTATTTGAAACGTTAGTTTTGATTTGATGTTCCAAAGCATTATAGAATACATGAGTTCACAACATTCCAGAAGTCTTACATATCTGTTCTAAACACCCGATTAGGCAGATGCTCAATTACTGCACGTGCACATTGGTCCGCACACTCACAGGTAGTCATGTGCGTTGCTGATCACTGGTCGCTACGCGTCTTCGCAGTAACTCTCGTGCCCATCTCGGAACTGTCCGGTATGGAAGGCTGGTAATTATTTGCAACAGCTTCCACAAATTATCTGTGACATTCTCGGGCATGGAGAACGTCTATTTTAGTGAACGAGAGATGCTCTAAACGGGTTGCATTCACCTTGTTCGACGGTAGTCGGACAACATTTAACATTGTTCTCTGTGCTAATAGAAACTTCCACATAATCATCTGTAGTTGTGAACACACAGTGCAGCATTTTTTCACACGACAAATAAAATTGTGTAATCCGATAGCATTCCTTAAAAAAAAGTTGCAATGACTTTTGCCCCAACCCTCGTATTTTCATCAACCTTGGAAATCAGCGTTGTCATACGTTTAAATTCTCCAAATGCCGATTTCTCATCATTATTTCCCAAGTAACATGGACTTAACTCAGACATGACTTCGAAGTTAAGTTTCACATGCTGGGACCACAGAATGTCCATTCTTGATCTTTCTTCTCATTCTTCTTCCTCCTCTCTTTTTTCTTTCTTCACCTTCACTTTATTCGTTTCCTTTCTTATTATCGTTACTTACTCTTCTCTGACTTTTCTCCTCTTCCTCCTACTTCTCGTCCCCTCCTCGATGACCCAGCTAATATTAACGACGCATGACATTTGCAGTGATAGCTGCAACACGAAAACATGTAACGCAAAAGCGTGAAGTGGCTTGCCTAGTAAAATAATTGACAGGCGCTAGTGATTCGCTCTGTTGAGCTAATATTATAAATCTATTTTTACTTTTTCACACAATATATACGTGATATAGAGAAAATTATGTAAAGCTGCAGAAAAAAGACCTTTTCCAGCAGGAAAAAAATCGTGTTCTAAGTCCCTGATACCGAAAAAGTAGAAACTTATTGTTTCCACATGTACAAAACTACTTCCTCTGGCACGTTATGTAGTACAAATTCACGCTTTTTGTAACAGCTGGAAGGAGAATGCAGCAAACCCGAAAAGCTAATCCAGACAAATAAGATTTGGGAATAACGAGTACGAAAAATTCTGTGCCATTCTGCAGCACAACTAATTTTATTCCTGTGTAAGTGAGCACTGCAGGTACCCTTAAAATAAATGAAATATAAAAATACATTATTGTTGTGGTCAATATCTTTTTCTCGAAGAATACGAAATGTAGGATGAATACCAGTGGATAGATTGATTCTCCGAACTTGAATGATAACATTAACATAACGTTAAAACACAGTTTAATTGAATATTTAGGTTAAAATAATAGTAACGTTGATTGTACAGACGTAGTTCGCACTATCGGAACCGCGACGGCGTCCTAATAAATGCCGGCGCTGAAGTGTCGAAGAACGCAAGGCGTTCCAATTAGGGATGGCAAATTTTACCAAAACATCGATACATCGCTAAAGGGTTTTCGATGTCGATGAAAACATCGACGAGAAAACATCCATGTTTAAAACATCAATGTTTTAATTATATACTAATAAATTATCCTATTCATTTTTAATGATAGTACTTAAAAGGGATATATTTTATTGCATGTTAGTAGTTTGTAAAAACTATTATGGAATGTAAAGAATAAAATTAACAATAAAGAACATGTTTTGCTATCGATTTCGTGTTTCATTGTCGATTCACGCAATGACACGCCTGGCGATAACATACATTCATAACACGAAAAGCTCCCAAACTTCCTCCGATTGCACAGGCGAAATGTGCAGCGTGATAAAGAGGATGACGCAAAACAACGATATTGCTGTGAATTGCTGCTACTCTACAACGGTCTTAAACCCATTTATTAAAAATAAAAAATAAAAATTAAAAACATCGATGTTTTTGCAACAAAATATCGATGTAAAGAAAACATCGAAAGCAAAATATCGATGTTAATATATCGATGTTTCTTGCGGAAAATATGGACGTGGTTTTGCCATCCCTAGTCCCAATTCAATCCTATGGAGACTACGGGACCCGACCCGAAAGCTTAGATTTCACGAGCCTGCGGGAGCGAGATGATGGCTGGCGCGCCAGCTTTGCTCTCTGTTCTTCCCGTGGTTTCTCCGATCAACGCCAGGCGAATGCCGGAACAGTACCCTACAAAACGGGCCACAGACCGCGCGCGATCTGTCCTTCCTCTTCCTTGTCCTATCCTCTCCCCTTACACACACACACTGACACTAACATGCACTACACTACCACATATTCCGGGAGACCGGTCGGGAGCTTAGAGCTTGTCCCGGCTGGGGCGGAGCCCCGCTGGTGGGAGAGTCCTGGTTAGGGGGAAACCCCACTAGCCGACGGTAAGTCGGCGCCGAATCTCTCCATCCAGTGGTGGAAGATCACCGCCATCTCCCGAGAAAAATGAACTACACTTACGGGAATGATTACAAAAGCAGTTGACGCACCCGGAAGCATGAAAAAATCAATCAATCAATCAATCTCTTCACCCGAGCGCCCGCTCGCACGAGCGAAAGACTCGCAGGGGTATGCCGGTAAGTAAAAAGCGAAATATTAAACATAACTGCAATACACAGGTGAGTCACGTAACTTTAGCACCTTCTATAATTTTTGAACGAATGAAGTTATTGCAATGGAGTTTTCACGAAAGTGCATGAGGGAATGAGGCTAATTGGTGCATGTATTCGTTCGATTTTATCACTTGTATTTTAAGAGATATTGAGGTGGCTTTGTTTTTTTTTTTCAAATGGAACTACACATGGAACTACAAATGGACAACATGGATAAGAGCCAAAATTTATTGCTTATTTATCCTTGAAAATAGATTTTATTACATGGGAGTTTTTTTTTAAATTTAAGTAGTATATGACTTAGTGTAGGGATCACAGAATTTTGAAAATGTGCACACAATTCATTTTTCCCCATCGCACGTCATACGCAGTTTGAACTGTTTTTTGATGTTAAATAAATAAATAAACATATTTTTATAGTCTATTATGAACGTAAAATGACGAATCCAATGATGTACATATTGCCATATGTTAGAGAAGCACTTTTTGAGTAATTCTGATTTTTTGCGACTCCTGTTTAATGCATATTTTAAATGTAACAGTTCACCAACCATGGTTGCGCAGCGCTCTCCCTGCTAGCACGTGCTCGGACTGTTACAATGTCCCTTAAATACGAGTCAAAATAAATGAAGATAATGTTTATCTAACAAATGACAATACGTACACCATTGGATTCGTCTTTTTTTGCTTGTCAAGAGAGACAAATAAAATATGTATAGTTCTATTTGAAAAAAAGTTACCTCAATATCTCGAAAAATATTAATTAGCCCCATTCCATTAGACATGACTAAGGAAGTTATGTGACACCTTGTAGAACTAGTGGCAAATTTTAAATATTCTGAATGTAATGTCACCGGCCTTAAACAATGATACGCAAAAGAAAGTAGAAGTCATTATTACATTAATGGTATTTTCAAAAGAACATTCGAAAAGGAACTAAATACAATACTCTCTCGACATTTTAAAGAACAGTTTCAGTTCCGTTTCTGATGAATGGATGTGAGAATTATGTATTATATGCAGTAGATGAAAGAGGACTAGAAACCAGTGAAATGAAATTCCTAAGGTGGTGATAGGAAATTAAAAATTAGACTAAGACAAACAATAGTGTTAAAGAAGAATCATTTAAAATGTTACCACATATAGAAAAAATGATCCAATAACGAAGAAGAGATATTGGTCGACCACCAAAGAATTGAAAAGATGAATAAATGCGACACGCAATATTGCATAAACTTGAAGAATAAGAAGAAAAGCATAACAAAAGTGGCTCAGATCGAAGTAACTTGCCGGACACCACGGAGATCCGGGTTCGATTCGCGGACAAACTGATTTGAAGTTTGTTCCGACAAAACGAGTTTGCCTGCAGGCTTTGGCTAGTTCAACCCCGTGAAGCTTCCTAAACCCTGTCTGTCTGTACTGGCTCAACAGCTCCTGACGGGGCCAAAATCTTCTAGCGGTGTCCTTGCGGCGGTCTTGCGGCCAAGGGTTAAGGGGTACTTAGAGAACATAAACATCCCTACGCCGTATTCTGGTTTTCTCAATCCGAAAAGCAAGCTACCTCATCGTCACTCAGCAACAGGTACTGAGAAATTGCAAGGAAAGCGCACACTATAATCTGCTCCGACCGGGAACCGAACCCGAGATCGCGTCATGGAAGGCGAGCACGCTGACCAATGATTAATCCGGCCTTCCTAAAGCCTACAAGTATCCTAATTCCTTCCCAATTCTGGCCGCAGTAGGAGGCCCGGGTAGTGACGCAGGAGCGCGTGTAAAGAGACGCGTACGCGGAAATACTACCTGGCGGTTCTCTTGACAACTGATTACCCTGACAGTTACCCCAATGTTAAAAACTAATTATGAGGTCGCTAGTGAACTTACTGATAATGCGATCTTAAGCCCGGTATACACGCTACAGTTTTGTGCAGATTCTCATACAGTTTCTACGTAGAAACTGCAAGATCCCAAACTAGAAATAAAAGTCGCGCATACATGGTTTGTGCACGAATCGCCACAAGGCGCCACTAGGGTGTCTAAAGAGGAACAACTGAATTGCGCCGTCCGAGTACTGTCAGTGGTGATATTTCTGTGAGTTCGTTCTGGCTATGATATTTATTTGGGATTAATTAACCATGTGGAGCACAGAGAATAAAAATTAGAAGGCAGGAATTGGGGAAAAGGAAGTTTATCACAATATATCACTTCACAGAATCGCCCCTTGATACACCTAACCACAAAATCGAAATAGCCGATTGCCGTTAGTGAACGACTCTACCGCTAAAGGTGCTTGAGTCACACTGTAGGCTTTCTGCATAAAAAATTATGAACATGCTCATATAGAAAACGTGCAGTCTGGACTTTCTGTACCTCCAATGTGCCTGAAAACTGTACCGAGTATACCGGGCTTTAAATAACAAAAAGAAAAAGAGATCATCGCCATGAGGCGGCAGGACTCACCTCCTTGACGGTGACATCGGTCTCCATGATGATGCCCTCGTCGGAGACGTCTTGCGCGTAGTAGTGGGAGAAGGGCGCGCCGGGCAGCGGCACGGGCTCCAGAGAGCCCGACTTCCCGTGCGCTCGCAGCAGGTACGCCGTCCAGCACACGTACCTGCGCAGCGCACACCGCGCCAGCACGCGACCGCTCAGAAACACGAATGACACGCTTGTTTATTTATTTATTTAATTTTACGTCAAAAATAGTTAAAACTGTGTGTGACGTGCTATGGGGAAGTGAATTATGTGCACATTCTCAAAATTCTGTGATCAGTACACTAAGCCATGTACCACTTGAATTTTGAAAACAGAAAGAGTTTTTTGCGAGGATTGTATAGAAAAAGCTCCAATGTAATAAAATCTATTTTAAAGAATAAATCAGCAATAAATTTGGGCTCTTATCCATCGTGTCCTTCGTCAAGGGATAATACTTCCTGCCGCGACAACATGAAAACGATAATTTGAATAACTATATTTCCCACTGAATTCTAGAAGATGTGAACAGATAATGAAGTTACATTTATGTCCAGAAGCAAAACAAGGAGCCATCTCAGCATTTGATCAATGGACCAGGGAAACTGGACGAAAAACCTGATCGAGAGCTTTGTTTGTTTTTTAAATTTGTTGTATCTTCGACGCCGCAAACGCGTCTTTGCATCCTTGTTGGGCATTGAGGACTGGAGAAAACCTCCGTTAAGATGGAGACGGTTAGAGACCGTTGTGATCTAGCGCCTCAAACTCCGGTAGATGGGAGTCCATTGACTGATGGATTAGCGTTTCTTAGCTCGTGAAAGTCTAAGGTCATTAGCCCCGAAAGTATAGTGTATGTTTTAGGGGGGAGTAGTGGAGAAGGACGCGTCAGGCAGCGGCACGGGTTGTAGGGAGTTCGAATTCCCAACCGCCCAGCAACACGTAGAACACTTATTGTTTGTTTCTTAAATTTTGTTGCGTCTTCGTTGACAAAAACGCATCTCTAAAGCCCTGTTAGGCTTTGAGCACCTGGAGTAAACCTCCGTTAAGATGGAGACGGTTAGAGACGACTGCGCTTCAGCGCCTCAAACTCCGATAGATGGAAGAATGTTAAGAATGGAAGATCGAAACCTGATCGATAGATGGAAGAATGTTATTAGAACATATCGAACCATCTGGGAGCTCCCACACTCAAATACATAATGACCTAGTAATATTTTGATACCCATTAATTATACATTCAGTATTGTTCTATTAGCTAACATTACACGGTTATAACCTATTATTCCTGCTTTGTACCTTCGTAAATGTTCATCATTATATTCTACTCCTCATAGTACCCTCTAATCCGTATCACTGTAATAATTCTACCCGATTTCCACAAATGTTGCTAATTCCACTACTTCTCTGACGATTCCCGTGTTCCTGACGCTGAAAAACAGCCGTTTCCGCCCGTGTCCTTGACGCCGCGAAGCTGATGAAACACTCGCTCTGCTACCGGCGTGTTGTCCACGTGGCGGCCGCGCCAAATCCAATGCTCCGCTACTTAACCACACACTTCTGATATCGGTGCATGAATGCGGTGTCCTTATGGCGGAGTGTTGTCTCAGAATTGTTCATTTCACCACACATAAATGGCTGATGGCCCACTTGTATCCGTCCACCACATGTTTTCACTTCACTATAGTATTTATCGTTTATAAACGTCTGGATCACAATGCATTTAGCGTAATACTTTTGTCCACTGCTCTTAGTAATCGTCTATTCACTCGTTAATAATTCCACGCGAATTTACTTCCAGATGCTTCACGATTACACTTCCTTGTATTGCACACACCGCACAGCCCGTGCACGCCATGTGCCAACCCCTCTTCACACTGCCTCCGACCCGCGTCTCCTCTTTCGTTCCTGACTCGTTCACCGACCCGTTCACCGACTCGTTCTCCTGCACTATCGATGGCGGTCTCTTCTGCGCGCCCGATTTAAATTGGCGATCTTGGTTTTTATGATTGACGGCTAAATGACCGTTAGGTCATAATATATATATATATATATATATATATATATATATATATATATATATATATATATATATATACACACATATATACCTGTTGAACTACTTGGCGGCTGAATGTTTCGTGAGCTGACTATATTCTGTATTTAATATGCCAGCTGGAGCAGTTTCTTTATTAGATGGGATGATTTACGATATTATTTGTAGGTCAATGAATTGATCTCCAAGCAAAGTAACATATCGTTGGCCATCAAAACATGCAAAAGGTAACAAGAGTGCAAATTTTCTCAGGGGTTCAGCTAGTTGTTTATTAAAACAAGTTATACAATTGATTTTTCACAGCAACAAAGTACTAGAATACAGAAAAGGGAGCGTTCCGAATTCTGAGAGCTACGTTTTCGTTCAAGGTAACGAAGGTTGAGGTCCATTATGTCCAAGAATCCTGCTGTTCCAGTAACAGGCATTCTTCGCAGACTAGGCCAGAAGAAGGGATAAAGAAAGAAATTCTATCGATCTTTAATTTGAAATGTTTCTGCTGGAAT